>JBBPLG010000344.1:0-25816 GCA_038089695.1 Xanthoconium separans | reverse complement strand
GGTGATGGTGCTCTGGCGCCCAATGTCACGGGGGGCTAGGCTGGGATAGAATGGAGGTGATAAATGTGGACAGCTATTGCGCCGTCGTGCAGACTCGTGCAGACGATGATATAAGGCAGGGGTTCATCCGCACTGTTGACCTACAGCAACTCACGATACAGCACTTCTTCTCACTTCCAGAAAACCTTGTATGTCCACTATGCTTCCGTTTTCCACAGTGTGATGTCATGTACTGATCGAATCCTTTTTTACTTGTAGTGGCGTGTCGAGCAGGTTGGGGAAGACCAATACCGGCTATTCATTGAAGCTGATGGTCTGAATGTCCAAAACCTGGACAGAAATGTTGTTGGAAACATAGAGCCACCTGAGACCATCTGGAAGATTACTGGACCGGACGGTGTACCCAACGAGTCAGCGCCTGCCTCCCTTTTGCTGGACCATGTTATCGCTGACACTTTAACTGAAATACACTAGGATCCATGTTGACAACTTTAGACCATCAAGAGTCTGGACTGTGGAAGAACCTGACAAAGACGGGTCTCCTGTATGTAAAGTCTTGATGAGTTCATCCATGCTCGCGCCATTTTACCCTTTGCTTAGGTTGTTCTCGACATTCTCCTTCTGCCAGTGACCCCCGAGAACAAGAAGTGGTACTTCATCCCCCCTGACGTTAGCGATGTGATTGTGACTGTGTAGGAATATCAGGTGAAGAACAGAACCACAGTGTGACACTCAGTTCAAGTTGTGTATAGTAGTATGTGTTAATGATGTGGTCATGCGAAACTGACGCAAAGTTTGCAAATATAAAAATCTGGCTTCTGCCATGAAGCTCAATGACCGCAATTTAGGTTTTCATGCGGCGTGGGGAGTCTACGCACGACTTTGACTACATAAGCAGTCACAACTTGTTTTGCACAATTTAGGAGTAGGCGAACTTTTAACCAGAACCCCTTTCCGATGACCAGCCCAACTACAGATCCAACAATCTTGGCCCCGAGACTGAAAGAAAACAAACTGGAACCTGCTTTGAAGTTCCCACCACAGTCAAAATGCTCAGCGACAATCAGCGCCGAGCACATCAGCACCGTCAGGGTAGAGTAAGCACTACCTTGTGTTTGGCTTTCCCTCGTCTCAGCGTTCTGCTTTTAGTGTATCCGACATTTGTCTATGGATCATGAAAGACGTTGAGAACTTTCAAGAATGTCCCATTGACGAAATGCTCAAGGATTTCCTCGTGCACGCCACTGGCAGGCCGCAAGACTCGTTCGATCCTGACCACAAGACGTGCTTGTTCGAAGATTGCCTGAAGAAGGTCCTTCCTATCTGCAACGGCGAGGTCCAGGCCAGCAACGAAATCGATGTCAATTTGCCCACAGTCAAGGACTACCTTGTGCAATAGTACGTGTGGATGACATGTATACGTGATCGATTCTGATCGGTTCATGTAGCTCAGAAGCACATGGCAAGCATGAAAACAAGTTTTACGCTTCCTTTGTGAGAGCAGCAAACGTGGCGCTCCGGTACCTCCAAAAGCTCGAGACTGACCTTCGACCCCTCAAGGATGACTATGACTCTTCAGTCTGCTTCCATGTCCACGACCCATTAACGCTGAGGCAAGGCCAACTTTCGGAACGCAAGCCGAACGTTGTCGTTATATCCCAGTCTGATGCCTACGCCGCCAATGCCTCGGGAAAGCAGGATTGTTGGCAGGATATCCTCTTCAAAATTCTTGCAGAGGTTCCGAAAAACCCACTTGAGTGGCGTAACATCCGTGCATTTGTGGAGTTCCAGAGATCGACAAAGAAGATCGCAGTTCCTCCGGACCGATACACTCATCTCCCAGTGGTCATCTCGAATGATGAGGCAGAGCCGAATGTGCCCCGTGCTCGACTGCCTCTCTCCGAACCCGGTGAGTGCATTTTCAGTACGTTCACTCCACAGGGTTCATTTGTGATCTAGTCAGACGGTCTGCTCGTCAACAGGAGAAGGCCCGGGCTACTAATACAGAGAGTCGTAAGAGAACTTCTGAACATCTCGGTACCCCTGACTTTCAATCAAAACGCCGAAAGTTCAAGCATACAGCAAGTCATCCTGTCATTGTCCAGGCCGGTTATTATGCGGCAGAAATGTTTGCCGCCTTCGCTGCTCGTGGACATGCAATTGGCCTTGTTGTTATTGGTGAGTGTTGTCACTTACCATGATGGAAAGTTCGCTTGCTGACGTTGCAATAGGTGACATCCTTTACGTTTGGTGGTATGACCGACAACGGACGATTCAATGTTCCGGATTCAATTTCATCGAAGATCTTCCACGGTTCTTGGTCCTCCTTCTCGCAATGCAATGCTTTGAGGCCAAACACTGGGGCCTGAATCCACATGTGGACCCCGCATTTGGTCCAAGGCTGCTCTCTCAGAAGATGACCCTCCGTGGTGATGAGGGCAAGGAGATCCAAGTCGACTTTCGGCTGTCGAATGAGACTCGGGTCACACAGTTTGATTTGAATGGCCGGGGAACCAATATATTGCCTGTAGAGTGTAAGGATCTTTTCGAGGACTCTGATATCATTGCCAAGACCTTCTGGATGGAGATTATGCCCATGAGTGAGACCGAGATCTTGAAGAAAGTGCAAAGGATTGCAGAGACTGATCCTGATGTGACAGGTCACATCCCGCAGATGTTGTGGTTCAAGATATTCTGTGACACCTCCACTGTGAAGATTCGGGAGCATCTTGGCCTAGACACTGAAGGAGCTTGCATTCTGTGCATGATTATTTTTCGAAAGCTGAGACCAATCACAGAGCTCTATGGGGATGAATTTCTAGGTGCATGGTGGGCAACAGTAAAATGTAAATCTTGTCTGTTGCTACCAATGGTCCAACTTGTTCACTTTTGATTCAAGGTCACCATGCCCTCTGGACACATGGAGTTCATCATCAGGACATTAGCCCATCAAATCTGATGTACCACATAGACAAGCAGAAGCAGATTGTGGCTGTCCTCAATGACTTTGACATGGCATCAACTGAGCACCCTCCTGATCTGGCAGCTACTACTAGAACCCAATGCACTGGCACAGTCCCATTCATGGCAGTGCAACTGCTTACTGAAGAAGGATTAGAGGGCAACATCCCACATTTGTATGAACATGATGCAGAGTCATTCATTTGGGTCTTGGTCTGGATCTCCCTCCAGTATGCAAATGGCAAGTTGAGAGGTGATCATGACCGCCCACTTGATGAATGGTTGACAGTAGATCCTATTAAGTGTAGGAAGGAAAAGAGTGACCTTTTGGGTCATGTTGAGAAGTTGAAGAGCCTGCAAGCTGGTGCAGGCCATGAGCAGAATTGGAGGTTGGCCAAAGAATGTATCATAGTATTGATGGAGAGAGGGATTGAGAGGGCAAAGGCAATGGGAGAAGAAAACTTGGATGCTGATACAGCATTTGAAAGACTCCTGCAGGTCCCAACTAGCCATTACTTGGAGCAATCTCTAGCAGTGCCTTTTTGTGGGTAGTTCTACATCCTGCATGCCAACTATTTGTCTGTGTTCCAACATTTAAATTGGGTTGGCTGATGAGCTGGGTGTGGGTGGGGTTGGTATTGGAGCCACTGGCTCAGCTTTGACCAGTTGCTTTCCCTTGACATCCAATGAGCAGAATCCTCCAATAACAATGAACTCCCTTGTGCTTCTGGGGGTGTCTTTGAATGGGAGAGGGAGTGGGGCACTTGGCAAAGGGGAGAGAGGATAGGTATCAATCCATGAGTCCCCCATCAGCAAGGGGGTTCTTGACATTAGTTCCAGGGAAACTCCCAAATCAGGTCTCCCACTGTCATCACTTCTTTCAACAGGCTCATGAGGGACTGGCACAGGAATGGGAGAAGAGTTGCTTGTTGGGGGGTTGGATGCCACAGAGGTATTTCCAAGGGTTGGGATGAGGGTGATTTCTTCATTGCTTCCATCCTAGGTTTGGAGGGGGTTGTTCCATGGGGTGATCATGATGGCACCATTGAGGTACAGTATGGATACAAATACAGATACACATGGATTGGACATGGATTGGACACAGATTGAACATGGACTGGATGGACACTAGACACTCTGTTGTATGGGCTCTACCTGTGGATGAAAAGTGGAGGAATTGGATGATATGAATGTAAGGAGCAAGTAGCTCCTACATCAGTAAGGGAAAGCAATGGAGACGAAGAAGACTAATCAAGAATCCACCCCCATCAAAAACACCATCCCAAAGTCTGCAAAAACCTCAAACTCCCACCTTTCTCATTGGTCTATCCATTGTCTCCCTCTCCCTTGTTCTTTTACGTAGCTGCCCCCTTATTCCTACCTTACCTGGCTGTCCCCTCAGGGATGGTCCAAGTACATGTAACCCATTGCAATCATCAGCAGGCTATCAAGCCAAATGTCATGCAACCATACTGGTCACCACTGATTGGAAGGCTGGGCCACCTAAAACTGTCAGCAGGAACGACAGGACTAGGGGGGGTCCAAGGCTCACTCCCTAGGGCATCCAGCCAGTCAGGGACATGGCAGGGGCACAGGTGCCCCCTTTAGTACCTAGTACAGTATGTCCTACATAGGGTCCAATACCCCACATAGAGAAAAATGGATTTAATAAATTTTTAAAAAAATGGAGCCCACTCTTATCTCAATTTTTTGCTCGAGCTCGCCTGTTCAACCATGATGGCTCCCACCTATACGTACGAGTTATTAGAGAAAGAGTGTTATCATTTGTAGTTTGCGGTGGCGTGAAAATCACATCTGACGAGCTCTCTGAATATGCTCAGATTCTGGACCAAGCGGGAGGTGGAAAGAGAGTGGAAGGTCATATGCAGTGGGACAGAAATTTGCATTCGGAAATAATGCAAATAAACAGGGGGGCGATACGTGTATTGCAAGGGAATGGTGCGACATACTAATAATATTTTTCACCGCCCCCATTTGAACCACCCTTGCCAGCTGTGCGACGGATGTGCAGGTAAAGCTTCTTCCAGGGTTTCTTTTTCTCGTTGCAACTTCCTCGCGAGCTTTTCCGCTCTGATTCGTGCCAACTCGCTACGGATGGCCTCCTGGTCAGTGAGGAGGCGCTGGTAGATATATGAGATACAGCTGTAGGTGAAAACTAGATCTGGTTACACGTACCCGGTTCGTTTCATCGACACGAGGGAACAGACTTTCTTTATACTGCCTCGGGGAATTAAAATGTCAATAGTTGCTTGCGGCTGCATTGGGACTGGAGGCGTACCGGACGAACGTTGTCGTGGTACCACTGTGGGTCACCAAAGTGCAAAAGCGCAAAGACCGGCACAAAAAGATACAGCCCAAACTTGAAGACCTCTAGATTTGGGCCTCCCATTGCAAGGCCTCGAAGTTTGCTGCCAGCACTTAACGGGTCCCGCAATACGTCACGTGCTATCATCTATCCCCAAGGGGACACAAATCAATCGACACTATTCCTTAACAGCTACTTCATACAACTCGTACATATCTCAACGATCAAACCAACATTCCCACCTCGTCCATACTTCTAACATGGTTTGGCGTATGTGCCCGAAGGCTGTGATCCGGAGCCACTATCCAGGCGACCGATCTTGGCCGCGCCGCCTTTGTCCAAAATATTGAGTGCGTGAAGCGACGAACCACGATCGATAAGACCTTCGGTCAACTCAATCTAAGCGAGGGTAGAGTCAGTAACGCCAATTTCGATTCTCGTGCTCACTCACGACGTCGGCGACAAGGCGATCAATAAGCTGTCAAAGGCAATAAGCGTTGTCATACAATCGTACAGAAACAACAACTTGCCGCTTCCGTGCAGGTTTCCCTTACAACCACCCGCAAAATATCGACATTCTCCAAGTTCGGGGGGGCGTTGTAGTTTGGTACGATCCATCCCTTGGCTCGTAATAACACTTGGACCCATCTCTGCTCGATCTCAGGATACTGTTTCTGGAAGCTGTCAGAGAAGCGGAATGCCACAACAGGGAGCCCTGGCATGTAGCTCTGCAAGGCGCTGATCTAAGGAATGAACTGACGAAGTAACTGGGAGCCTACCTCTGGATCTTGTGCATCAAAGTCGGAGTCCACTATAGGTTTATGGATCTCGCTCAGTACGGTGTACCATTTGGTGCTTTCAAGAGCGCGACTGAGGAGCCTCGCGTTTTTTAGGTTGTTGAGACCAATTGCACGGTAACCCTCGAATCCGAGATGCAAAAAGTTGAAGTACTGAGCAATGATCGGCGCGGCTGGTCGAGAAAAGTTAAGTGAAAACGAATATTCGATAGACCCAAGGTAATGGAGTTCGAATATGAGATCCTTTGGAAGCCATTCCGTCGATCTCCATACAACAAAGCCTACACCACAATACGCCTGACCAAATTTGTGACCAGAGGTATTGATGGAGACTACGCGTTGGATCCTGAAGTCCCACGCAAGTTTGGGGTAAACAAACGGAGCAACAAAGCCCCCAGATGCTCCATCGACTGCGTGACAACTTCAGCCATGGGAAACTACGACGTGAGACATATTCATACCATGGATCGGGACAAAGTGACCAGTCTGTTTTTCGTATTCGTCAAGAAGGTCTGCCATCTCTCCGACTGGCTCGATATGACCAGTGTAGGTACTGCCGAGAATGACAAATACACCGATCGTGTTTTCGTCGACGAACTCCATCGCTTTCTTTGGATCCAACCTATACTTGCTCTCAACGCTAACTGGAACCAGTCGACATTCGACTTCGAAGTAACGGGCAAATTTCTCGAGGGCAACCTGAGCATTTGCGCCCATGACAATATTGGGACCAGGTTCATGAATGGACTTCCCGGCAGCCTTGCGACGTTCCTGCCATCTGCGTTTCATGGCAAGGCCTCCAAGCATAATAGCCTCAGAAGAGCCTGTGGTGGCGGTACCAATCGATTGTTTTGTAGAAGGTGCATTCCAAAGATCGGCGAGGATTGAGACGCATCTAGTGTGAATTTGCTCTAACAAGACATATGGACGTTGGATCGGCTGAACATCGAACGGATACTTACGGGTGGTGGGATATTCATCCTCATCGATCAAGTTCTTGTTCATGTTCTCTGCCATGAGTTTGTCGGCAGCCTCATGCATATAAGTCGATACGAACGAGGCGAGGCTGTGAGCAGGGTGAGAAGGATAAAATGATATTATATGTTAACAGCTACTTGAGGGTAGGGTTACCGTCAGTGCTCAGTTCGTCGTGAATGAGCCGGTATGCGGTCTCGCCGTCCACCCCTTTCCGCGGCAGGTGGTACTTTGGAAGCGAGACTGTTCCATAGCGAGCACAATAGGGATGAGAGATCGTGTTAACGGATGCCACATTCAGATGATGGTGAGAATGTGTCTTCTTGTCCTGTAGATGGGTTGATGAGCACGATCTACAGGACGGGAGGAATGGAGCAGACATACCCTGGACTCGCGAATGAGACGTTCAGGATCGATATGCTGGATACGAATGGATGAGCCATGAAAGAAAGAAGAATGGTCGAGGATGTACCTTTGCGAGAGGCATGGTGATAAGAACCGCAGCCTAGTGGAGCATTCTTCCTGGCCCAGCGGCCATCTTATATCAAGCAGTCAAACATCGATCAGGGTGTATTTACGTAATCAAGCCGACCAGGGCAATCACCAACCGGACTTTGAAGTTGGAACGTTTATACTTATCAGTGCCTTGGAATCTGTCCTCTGCTGTCAGTAGTTACTTGAGTGCTTGTCCAACAAAGGATATTATCATAATTTCTGGGAGGTCAGATGTCGAGCTTTGACAGATGGTGAGTGTTGTCACCGGTGTGATCACGGACATCGTGCGAATCCGAGTGATCCCATTTTGAACCCAGATCATGGATACCACGTGAAAGTCACGTGCTTGTACCTTCGTTCGTCGCGTGCCACCACCACCAAGTCTCCGAGTCGAGCTCCACCCGTCACCTAAATGCGGTGCTCGAGTGTGGTGTTGCCTCCGACAGCCAACTTACCATGTTTCGTCATTGATTCAAAAAACCTTTCCTACAAGCACCAATACTCTAACATTTATTTCACTAGACTCGCAATGTTAAAGAAACCTGTGCTTGAACGCGCAAACACAAGATGGAAAGACCTGGATGGCAGGTGGATCTCTGTCGCCGCACAGGTCCCATGCTCACGAAACTACACTAGGAAGTCCTGTATATGTCCCAAGGGTACTGGACGTGGTCAAATCTCAGCTTTGCTGGGTATTAGGCACGGTTTATATGGACATGCCACTCAAGCCAAATGTCCTTGAAGATTTAGGTCGGGATGTGAGCGCGTCTTTGAATCTCTTCGTCACCTCACTCAACGTATGAAAGCACTCGCTACCACCACCACAGTTCAAAGAAAAAATATATTCAGATCAAGATAGTGTTATGTTAGAGGATGAGTCCGGCCGTATCAAGCTTGTAGGACGGAAACTGGCTTCAACTCACTTGGTCACTGGGGTTATTCTTGCCGCACTTGGCATGGAAACCCCGCGCGGAGAATTCGAAATCGTTGATCTCTGTTTCGCCGACCTTGCACCATTTGCAGAGCAGCACGATAATGGCAACAATGCCATGGACATGGACAGGCAGGTTTGTTTCTGTACAAGCTCCTTCATCTTCTCAATCTGTTAATGGGCAGTACTGCACAACCAGACGAGTACTTGGCTGTCGTGTCAGGGTTATCTATCGAAACAGATTCCCAGGCAGACGCTCAAATTCAAATGTTGATGGAGTACTTATCCGGAGAAGCAGGCGGGCACGACGATCAGATGGTCGCGTCACAAATCACGCGCCTAATTATAGCCGGAAACTCGCTCTTGCCAACATCCAACATTGAGATTAGCATCGAAGAAGATGAAAAGAATGCAGTAAGTCGTCACCAACAAATCGTACACACACATCTGATAGTCGTGAAACAGAAAAAGGTGAACACATTGACGCCGTCGGATCTCTCGCCGCATCCCAACACCATACTCTCTGCCCATCTTGATGATCTTGCTTCGGCTCTTCCTGTGCACATCTTGCCAGGCCCTGATGATCCCTCGGGGGCGATTTTACCCCAACAACCTTTTCCACGTGCCATGTTTAGCGGGGCAACGAATTTTGAAACATTCCACCGTGAAACAAATCCTGTTTGGCTCCGACTTCGATGTGGCACAGATCCCGAACAACTATCATCTAGTTCTTCGGTCCCAGACGCCAGCCGGCCCCCAGTTACCCGAAGCGTGCTGGTGACGTCTGGTCAACCCGTGCTTGACATGTTCAAATATCTCCCCACACCCCCATTCACGCTCCTGGCTATCGCAGAATTGACCCTCAAATGGCGACATATCGCCCCTACTGCGCCAGACACCTTATGGTGTCATCCTTACTGTGAACGAGATCCGTTTGTCCTCAATGAAACTCCAGACATATACATCATCGGAGGTATGTCTGAATTCACCACGACATTGGTCGGCGCGGGGCAAAACGCGAAGAAGGAGCGATCCAGGCAGTGCCGACTAGTCTTGCTACCGAGCTTTGCCGAGACGGGCACACTGGTGATGATCAATATGCGTACACTGGACGTGCGCTGCGTGAATTTTGGAGTCAAGGGTTTGAGTGCGGGTGGGGGACAGCCAAAACTAGCGAAGGAAGTGAAGGTAGATGCCATGCAAGAGGGCTGATGGCAGGGTTCGTAAGAGGATACGCTAGATCGTTCAACGTTCATCAACGTTTCAACCAGCATCGATCACAGTTCTACATACATACTTGGCTTCCTTTCGATATTTGGCAAGCAAAATGCTGCGCTTAGTTCTAGACAGTGATTTTCTAGTTAAAACACAACTACATCGTTGAGCAGGTCTAAGTTACAATGTAATGACATTCGCAGGAAACAAACATTCCCATCCATTTGTCGTGAAAAAAGAAGTTGCGTCGAGACGGGAGATCTAGGATATTGGATACCAAGTTGCCATCCATCAAAACAGTGACGACTGACGGAGTCAGGCAAAGGCAAAGAACCGCTTGACAAAAAGATACCGAGCACCCATGACGAAGAGGAGACCTCCCAGAGACATTGAGCCAGCATAGAACATTACAGGCCGATATGCTACTCGACCCGCATCACTTCCCCCGTAGAGCTCGAGCATCCAGCCGGCTATGGGTGCGCCCTGTTAGCAAGAACAGTCAGATTGCGAGTCGACACATCGCACAATACCTACCAATATGTATCCGACTGACCAAGAAGTAGCGATCATTGCAAACGCGGCCCTCATTTTTGAGCAATATAGGTGCGCCGCAACAGTCGGCATGGTGGCAAAAAAACCACCGTTTCCAAAGCCATTGATAAAAACGAATATAACAAATGGAGCAAGCGAGTTGGACTCGGGCCAAATCACTGCCATACTGATGGCACTTAGAATGATAGCAACGCATAGGCTGCCCATAGGGCCTATAACATCGCATAAATGACCCAGTCCGACACGGCCGAGGGCAGAAGAGATGTTGAACAGGGCAAGAAGCACTGCGCCCAACCTTCCGGAGATATTGATCGATGATGCATACATCGGTATGAAGAATGGGGGCACGAGTAATGGAAATGTTGCGATGCCAGAGCCAAGGAAAAGCAGGATGAATTTTAAATCCTTGAACAGTGTCCTGGGAATAGGTAAACCTCGGAACGCTCTGATTTCTAAGGAATGGTAATACCACTCAATTGTAGCAACGACGTGAGCGTGGCGCTCTCTGAGTAACATTGCAGCAGGGAGAGTCGCGACGAGAGTGATGAATCCCATTATTCGAAATGTCCATGGAATGCCAAGTTTGTCGATGAGAAGCTGCATGACGATACTTTGGACGCAGCCACCAAGCCCACCACCCGCAAAGACCAAGCCATTGGCAAGGCCACGTCTTCGCTTGAACCATTGAGAAGGAAGTGTCCCACAAGCCTGGAGAAAGATTCAGAGAAGTGAGATAGAAGAAAACAATACATACGAGGAAACATAAACTGTTACCCATGCCGATGATAATCCCGTTGGTAAAGAAGAGTCCACCGATATTCTTTGCGCTGAAGCTATTCAGCACTTGACCGAAGCCGAGGAGGAAACACCCCAGCAAGGCTGCATTTCGAGTACCGAGCCAGTGAATCAACCACGAGTTGGGTAGTGCGCCGATCGCGACCCAAGACACAGCTACGGAACCGACAAAGGCGAGTGTGGCGTCTCGCGCAAATTTCTGGTTTGCAAGCCCGGCTTGCAATATGCCCCACGAGTAAAATCCACCGACGTAAAATGCTCTGAAATTGAGCAAGATCGTTGGGTATGGTTTAAGACATGAAAAGAGCCGAGAACATACGTGATAAGACTACAGGCAGAGACGACCACCCAGCCGTATCCTCCATCAGGCACCTCGTCGATTGGAGAAACACGGACAGGTGGGTCGTTCTGAAACAGCGAGAAATGGTTATCGGTCTTGCTCTCACTGTGCACAGGCAGAGAGGAGAGCTCGAAAGCGGATTCAGGGGTTGGGATTTTCATTGGGACAGTGAAGGGAAAGTGGACTAGACGAACGAAATATTAAATACCACTGGACCAGTATTCTCCATAAGGCGGAGAGGAGACAGGGCTCATGTGCGGCAGGGATTGCCAGTGGATCGTGAAGGGACCGTTTGGTTATGCAGGTCAGGGTAGATGTACTAATCGCCTTGAATCAAGGAAGTTCCGCCCCCGCCGTTGGGTCTGAAATCACCGCTGTTTGACATGGGAGCGACTGCGGTACTCGGTACCTGGGCAAGTCGTCGAGATGACGTGGAGCTACGTACCTGCTCGGCGTCAAGGCTTGAAATCGGTCGAGTGATTCACTTTTTTTTGGTAAGATCACTTATCGGGACCTGGTAATTGCCAAACTGAGTACTGGTTGGCAGGTCCACTGATCAATCGTTGACAGTGTCTTGGGGCTTTTGTCCCACCCGCCGAATCCGCAAGCTTGCCTTTGCAAGGTTTACGCATGTGGCGACCCGCTCCATATCTTTCTCTGAAAATATACACACTAACTGACTGTGCGTTGTTCAGATAGATTTATGAATTTCAAGTCGATTTGCTCGACTATTGATCGCCTTCTTCCTTTTAACAGTACTACTAGGGGATCCTGCGGATAGCCACCTATAAAATTGAAATTTCGACTGGGTTATCCAAACAGCGGCAGCAGCACTTCCAGAATCCATCGACAGGTTTCGACGTCCTATGCGATCAGTTCTGTCTAGTAACGTTCGTTTGTCTCAGAGATTGCCTCTCGGGAAAGTACTATCCAGATGTACGCAAATGACTACATTTCGGACGGGTTCCGAGGTGCGGTGTATATCTCTCCGACGAAGCATCCTATCTGCAGCTTCTATGCTGTAGATGACATTTCTAGATGATAAAGATGACCACGAAACAGTCGTTTCTCATCCTCAAGGGACTCAAACGGGGATATCAGTATTTTTCGGATATAACTGATAATATATGTTTCAGATGCATCCGCGTAGGTGAGATACCATTGACGTACTCAGAGTCACGAGGGAGGTCCAGCCAGTAAACGGATGGCTGGCAAAAAAACATGAGCACTCGCAGAGCAATATGTCAGTGATCACACCTTCTTCTGCCTTCGCCCGTAAGCGCATCATATTGTTCCCAGACATACCCAGTTCGTTCGTATTCCTAGGCGTGCTGTCAGCGGGCATATCGATCACAATCGTTACGAGATACCTTGAAAACATTCTCCACGACATTTCTTCGTAGCTCGGTGTAAATTTCTCTTGCGTACTCCCGGTGGGGACCCTCAACAGCCGCATAAGTCTGTTCACCAACTTGTTAGTCCCTGAACGAATTGCACGCTCAAGACGCTAAGACATACTTTGTACAAAGAGCTCAAGATCATATAGTTCATCTGGATCCAAATCGGTCCTCTCCAATAGTTCTCTCCACGTCCGAATTCGGGATGTGAAGCCGAGAGACTACGAATCCCATATGGTGACCAAAGATGATCGGGATCGCGAAGGAGGTCCAGAATAGGAAGGAGGTGAGGGGAATCGGGAGGAACAAGGGAAAGCATAAAGGGGAACAGCGAGAGGTAGCCTTTATGACACACGTGCTCGGATTCATCTTGGCAGGATCAGAGAAGCGCAAAAGACAGAATCTGGACAATGCACACCATCAGAGTTGATTCCAACGTCACAGTACATTTGGGCATCCTCGTTCCAGTGGAGATCTGGGATTGAGGTCAGTTTCGTCACCTCGCTCTAGAAAGCTAAGAACGCCACACCATCAATGTTTTCGATGATAGCTTTCTCAATTTCCTTGAAACTTATCGCGTCCTCAATTTCTCCGATGAACTCCGCTATGCCGCGCATTGTTCGTGTGAAGAAACCCATCCAACTGATGAGGTCGAGATGCAATTCGCCAGCGTGTGGGGTACCTCTTGGATAGTCATCCATCCCGCTGGTGAGAATATGTGTCTCCGAACGTCCGCGCCATCTATATGCTTCTGTGCGCGAGCGAGCTTTTCGGCCGTATTGTTTAATCTGTCCCCGTTGCGTGCGACGGAACCAGTCATAATGACGTCTTATGGGGAGGTAGATCGAGCGTAAGAAATCAAGGCCTTTGTTATATGAAAGATACTCTGCCGCCAGTCGATTCTGTTCGATAAACCCAGTGAGCGGAGCCTGCTCCGTTCCCATTGCAAAATCCATGCCAAGATCCGCGGTAGAAGGACCATCATTCGCTGCCGCAAGACGTTCGATGAAAGCAGTGACCGCCATAGTGAGTGTAGGTGGATTGGCAAACGTGGGTACCTGTGTTTGGAACTCAGGTGGAACGCGACTACGAGCTTCATCACCAAGAATTTGTTCACGAGCAACCCAACCGTTTTCATCGACAAGGTTTATCCAGTCCTGGAGAATCTCCAGGCTAAGGTCATTATCCCACTGTCCAATGTGAAGAAGATGGAATCCTTCGTCCCTTTAGGTGAAGTTGAGTTAATGTAGGATGCCAGTGAAGGGTGGCATTACCAATAAAAACCCCTTGGGAAGAAGCTACGGCTAGGTGTAGCAGTGAACAGAGACCGATGTTCGGTGAACATTGCTCCTTGCTCCTTGTACTGTGTTTCATCTCCATCATAATCATAATCATCTTCCTGGTCCCACTCAAATGCGAAGCCTTTGTCGACAATGGAAGTCCCATAGAAATATCCAATTCCTCCGAGTAAATTGGAAGTAATCGCCTTGCTAAAGGATTTGAGGGCCTCAAAGTCGGACACATTAAATGAATCAAGGGTTGGGAAGAGAGCTTCGAAACGATCATCGAATGATGAGACCAGTGCAGGAATACCGAGATCGATTGCAGATGCTGCCGGGTAGCTAATATCAGCACAGAGATATACTGTCAATCAAGGTACACACAATCTAGCTTTTGGTGAGTACTTGCGCTGTCAAAAAAGACATCAAACTGGAATTCGCCATCAAAAAACTTCTGAACCGCGAAAAGGTTGCTCGCCGAGACGGTCTCATCGGGTAGCTGCAGGATGAATGATGCATCAGGTACGCGGTCTGCTTGAGAATACTGCTCCGCTATAGGTCCTGCATGCTTCAAGATATCTTGCATGATAAGATCTGTGATGAAAACAACAAACGTGCGTAAAATCAAACACAGCTTTCACGGACGAAGAATACCAACCCTTTGCAGTCCAGACCTGTCCAGGATTGACACGCAAGCCCACAAAGTGTGATTTGCCTAGTCTGTGTGCAAAGGTATCCGAGTAAAGACCCGAGGTTAAAGCTCGGTTCTCAGCGCCTGAAGAGGACGTGAACACGACAGGCCGGTGATTTTTCAGGAAGCGTACCGTCAACGACACGGATGCTAAAGTCGCCCAGGTCAGGCGTAGCACCGGAGAAATCAATGGGTCCATCAATCCCCTGGAAGCCGTGAAGAGGATACAGAGGTGTGTGCCAGATACACATACATCTTCATCTTCATCGGTAATCAAATCAATACCACCAAGACCCTCGAGCCCCAGGTAGAATATTGTAGAAATTCTAGAGGGGTACGCTGCGTTGGACATTACTATGGGGCTGTGCTCGCTGTGTGAACCTTGCAGAATGCATACCTGGCTGGATGGGTTTCCCCTTGATGCGAGCAGCCCAGCTACCCCCATGCTCACCACCCGGAATTTTGAGAAACTCGGTTGTGATTTCAACATTGTTGAAGCTGTCCTTCAGAACCTGTGTTCCGCCTTGACGAGGGTCAAATGTCGTCCACGTATAACTATCAAGTCCGTCGCCCTGGTCGCACGCATGGCGCGCCTCTGAGCTATGTCAGTTATGATATAGTCGATATATAATAAGGTGTAGCGCACTCCCGAATGACTGGTAATTCTGGGTCCCGAACCAAATGAGCCCTGTCACGAGAGACTGGGGTAGCCTTGGGCGAACACCGAAGTATAGGCCGGGGCGGTATGCACCCCAATGCAGATCTTCAGCGACATTCTGAGGTAATGAGAATATGCGGCACGGCAATAAAAGCAGAAGCAGCCAAAATAGCTGCGTCATCACTTTGGATCGAAACACTCAAGTTTGTGAACAGCGAAGTAAGAGACTTTCGCAGATCACGTGATCGTGTGGGACCACGTAAGATTGGGTGGTGGAAAATACCTTCCATAAAAGGTAAGTCCACTTAAGTGAAATTCAAATTCCGATAAGCCTTAGGACTGGACTGCCCACAAGACTCAGCATTCGTCGTGGTGTTGTAAACTGGCAACGCAAATAGATCTAACCCTACGTGCTGAACGGCAGCCACTACGTGGCCAAAACAATTTAAAAATGCGCAGTGGGGTCATATATGTACGGACGGATAACCTGTGAGACACTGTCACATTGTCACAGACCCTGTATGATTACCATTGTCCCTTGTCCCTGACTGCGTTCTGATTGCGCACTACGCTTGTGACCGTCCAACGCTGTGCTAAAACATTCAGGCACATCATGGCATATCGACCTCGCCCACAATTTGGTTTCCGAAAAGGCTATGTGCGACTGGCGCCCGCTTAGCAACACGAGATATTCCAGTAACTGCTGGGTAGCGATGCTACTTATGTACTGAGGCAGTGGGATTCTAATCAGAAGTTTTGTTTCGCGGACAATATAAGAATGTTGCATGTTGCGACCTGCGGTCAACTCTAACCCCGCAGATATATTCCCCACCAACAATGGACACACTCAGCCTCGCGGATGGTGCCACGGTCGTCGCCGGCCCTGCCTCCATCGTTAATCGCAAAGAACTGCTAAAGGACCGCATGGACGACTTCCCAGCTAAACCACACTCATTGGTCACCAGTGGAGTCTCCAAGGCTAGGAGCGTCGAACATGAATTTTCCAAGGCGGACTTTAGGATCGAAGATAGGCCGTTTTTTGTCCCGATTGACAAAGATGGTGTAATTGCTGCGTTGCAAAAGCTAGATAGGCAACTCCAACAGGTTGACCACTTTAAAATCTTTCCACACAATCACGATGCTAACTCACGAGACGCTTTTTAGACAGGAAGGAACAACCTGTTGTCCAAGAAAGTGGGCATCTACACTTTGTTTCTACAGTCCTGATTCCTGAATCCTGACCGTTCTTCAGCATCCAGTTTCCTGGATCGGGCGTGAGGTTGCTCCTGGGAACCTCGGTCTCATTACCCATGGAGGTCTCCCAAAGATTTTGACGCGTCCAGGTCGCTACCCGGGCTTTCCTCTTGGGAACTGGTGGGCACGGGAGTGGTGTGGAACCCAAGGACGTGAGTGTTGTTTTGTTAATTCAAACCATATAACTTGACTCCAGAATTAAGTTTCGGATACCGCCATTGAATTCAATGGTTTGACCGTGGTTCAGGTTTCTCAGAACCAGGTAAGGTCGGGTCTTCCTGAAACTCAACCCACTGAATCTGCTGCAGGCGGCAGTGGTATCCGATCCGCAGGTTAATCCAAATCGTGATCTTGCCTGTGCTCATGGACTCATGCACACTGAAACTATAGAACCGTATTTTTGTCATTAAGAATTCAGGTTTCGTCGCATACGCGGTCGAGGGTACATACAACGTACTCGCGATAGTCGATCAAACACACTTGCAAACACCTGTTAAAGACCATGTGACAGGTGGTACCCTAGGGTGGTATGTTGTTGTTTAGAATTTCGCTCAACCTGACTGCTGTCAAGGACACACGAAGTCAAGATGAGAAGCCGAATTGGCTCCGGGAAGGATCAAGAATATGTTGTCGCCCTTTTGTTTGTGATCTCTCCGGGCTACAGGGACCGTTTTCTTCACTGATATGACCTTCCATTCAGCCTGAACATCCCTGCAAACAACTGTGCAATTCTTCAGCGTGGGGACGACCTTCAGTTGCTTCCTGCTGGACAGCATTACATTGCGAACCCAAATGTCACTTTACGCGGACTATACACTCTTGGAGAAAACCAACTTGAGATGCCAACGAAAGATATGTAAGTGGTGGATCCATATGCGTTCACAATCAATCTCTCAGAGATGCTGCACAGTTTCACAAGGGATCAGGTACCCGTTGGTCTACGCATCTACCTTAAATGGTGAGTGCTAGCTCTGTATTTTACTCTTTGACTTCAATGACTCGTACTCCGCAGGCAGCTGGTCGAGCCACTCAAAGTGAGACAACTAAACTCCTGCTGATGAGATTGATCCTGACGTGGGTTGGAGCTCACCACTCACGGGTATTCCACGCCATATGACGCGCTTCGTGACAAGACCCAATCAATCTTGACACAAATCGTTGCACATCGTAAGTGGTATTTTGTTTTTGTGCCACGGTGCTCCATCAAAACTTTCAAACAGTCGACTACAGTTCGATGGTTAAACAACGTTCACTTGGGCCAGACAACTTTGACGATGGAACGGACCCTTCGTCTCCCTTCCTCGACGCCCTTCGGACACGTGCAATGGATGAGATGCACGAAGCTGCATTGGAGTACGGAATTGTATTGAAGGATCTTGGTGGGCCTCTCAATCGCGACATAAACGAGACATTCATTGAATCATCAACAGCCGTCATCGACAGGCAGTTCAAGGGCGAGATCGCGTCTACTATGGACAAGCTTACTACCAGGGCACTCCAGGCACAAGTGGAAGCCGCCGTAAGTCGCCTTTGTGTTCCTTCTCACTTCGTTGGCCTCATCCCTGTCATAGAACGTCGATAGGGAGAATTCGAACAAAGTGAAACAAGAAGAGGGCGCGTTATCGGTCGCGCGCATCAAGGCGCAAGCACGCAATGTACGTACTAAGGGAGTTTGCTGTAGATCGTCGATCCTGACGTGGTGCTACCCAAAGACACAAGCAGATTCCGAGGCTTACAGCGTTATCGCGGCCGCAAAAGCGCAGGCCGAACGTACGAAAATTGAAGCTCTCGCACAAGCCGAAGCTATCCGTCTCACCGCTGAAGCAGAGGCAGAAGCTATTCGCATTAAAGCAGCGGCGGACGCTGACGTCGTGGACCAGTTCGCGCGAGAAATGGAGATGAGACGGGTCGAGGTTTCACGCATCCAGGCTTTCGGCAATAGAACAGTTTTCGCATCTTCTGATGGACCTGGAAACCAGATGGGCACCGCAATGACGATGGGCATGGCGGCAGCGATGGGGACAGGCGCAAGAAAGTAATTGCTGTTGCTTTCATGCACGGTGGAGCGGCAATATTCAGAACGGTGACTTCTACAAGAATTTTTTTTTTCCAGCTTAAGTGCCATATCTAATGTTCTTTGTGTAATGTTCTTTATGTTATGCATCACCTGATACTTTCAAGGGTGTGTCTCAACTCATACTACGTAGTCTCCATTAAGTATGCGTCGGAACAAGTTTTCAGAAAATGCCATTCAACATTCAAATTAGTTCCACAGCAGCTCCCAAGTCACTTTCCTTTTTAAGGGTATCTCGGCCATGAGTCACGCTGCGGTCACATGTCACGGATGCCAGGAGGCTTTGAAAGCCACATTGGGTCACTGCTCTACCATCATCCTCAACGTTGACTACGACTCGTTTTTACATCTACTATCCGTCAGCACACCTCGCTACGCAAGTTATCTCGACAACGAAAACCAACCGCAATGAGGTCGAAATTCAAGGACGAACACCCCTTTGGTATGCTGTATTCCTCTCTCGTATCTCATTTGCTCACTCGAGTGGCGACTCACAGAGAAGCGCAAGCAGGAAGCAGAGCGCATCAGACAGAAGTATCCTGATCGTATCCCCGTCAGTATTCGTCGCCTATGGAGTACATATCCAGGACCTGAGCGAAAATACAGGTTATCTGCGAGAAGGCAGACAGAACGGACATCCCGACGATCGACAAGAAGAAGTATCTTGTACCCTCAGTATGCGTACTTTTGCTGCGCAACGTAGACGATGAAGGTCTGATTGCTGTCTATGCCATAGGATCTAACTGTTGGTCAATTTGTCTACGTCATCCGCAAGCGCATCAAGCTCGCACCAGAGAAAGCTATATTCATCTTTGTCGATGAAGTTCTTCCGCCGACCGCTGCCCTCATGAGCGCCATATACGAAGAGCACAAGTTCGTGTTGTTTTGACATGATTTCCAGTAGATCTGATCTTGGTTCTCTCAGGGACGAGGATAATTTCCTCTATGTGAGTTATTCGGGCGAGAATACATTCGGAGAGGCAGGATGGATTGAACTATGAACATTTTTGGGATCCTTCTGTCGCCGTACGGAAGCTCCGATTTGCTGTAGATCCGCTTATAGGCAACTAGCGTACCAAATTTATCATTTTCTCGCCCATCGTTTACATACCTATCGCTTCGTGCTTGCCTTTGTATTCTACTTTCTGACGCTGACACCTTTTCTGGTTTCTCCATTTGCTCCGATTTTCAAGCAATGTGTTGTCGTTTCCGTACGATTGAACCCGAGTGTATGAATTTACTACTATCGCTTAACCAGGTGAGGAGGACGGTGCGTGATTCCTCAATAAGAAGGTGCCAAAGTCGTTAACCTGCTGAAGTCATTGGTGGGGATAAGTAGTTGATCAGACACATCTTAAGCTTGTGTGTAGCAAAAGAAAGTGAAAAAAAAAAACGATGTAGTTGCCAAACCTCGTGTTTGCTCCAGATTTACGTCTAAACACTTATGTAGTCACGCCTACAACCTACGGTGATCGGTAGCGTGGCCGAGTTGGTCTAAGGCGTTGGATTTAAGAATTTGAATCCCAATGGGCGTAAGTCCGCGCGAGTTCGAACCTCGCCGCTACCAAAATCATTTTCTTTGGTAAAGTCATGTATGTATGCTTATGATACACTTCATACTGTCTGGTTGTTCATTACACTACAATCGACCATCCTGGTATGGCTTTGCGCCACAATCAAACTGCATGAAGGTGGCAAAATTCTCTTGCTGGTGTCCTTGTCTGAGCATTTAGAAGAGCTAACAATAATGATCAATATCCATATCATAGTGACATGAAGAGCCACTCACTCCTTCGATATTATCTGCTCCTCCGGGACGTTGTCGTACCCTGATCAATGGGGTTGACTCAACACTAGAGGTACACCCGTCCAAAGATTATATATACCTGCGCGTTGGGACGAACTGTTCTGTCTCATCGGAAAAGATGTTTCCAATGCTGTCTGCCCCTCCTGGGACGGTGCGCACGCGCCTGACGATCAAGTCAGTTGCATTCAGCATCACCATAAGTTGGCATACTGACCGTGTGGGCCTAAATCCGCCCGACTGCTGATAAGTCTTTCATCAGTGATATCAAACGCAGTTACAGGCGAGATATTTACCGCTGCGGTTTCCTCGGGTTGAGGTGGCTGAGCGGGAGAAGTGGCCAAGGCGTCATCACCGGGCTCTTCTTCGAAAAGTTGTTGGATGCTCGTGCGGACGGCAGCCGTTGTGGGAGAGGCAGTCGCTAGGACGAGAAGTTCAGTCACCTCCCTTCAAATCGGAGATGAACTAACTATCTTCCACGCCTTGGGTCATCGTCTTCTCCGAGCCAGAACCAGCAACCATGTCTCCGAATTGGGCATACCCTGACAATGAACGACATGAATCACAAGAGACTTGGTGACGAGTCGAAAGTGTGAGCGTACGCGGCAGCTTTTGGATGTTGGTGAAGCCCGGATCGATGGTGACCCCGGCGTATCTAACTGAGTGCTGAACTTGCCGCACACGTTCGCCAACGCGCCGAGCCACTTACTTGAGGAACTCTACGAGACTCCGTTTCGTAAAGACGATCCTAGTATTATCCCAGTCCAACATGCCTGAGGAGTGATGGGTTGAACAGCTGTAACGATGGAGGAGCGTGGAGGAACTTACCCAAGTGCATGGGCCAATCCTTCTCCTTGGACATATCGATAGCTTGGGATGGCGTGAATCTGCATTTGAGTTACGATCAATATACACCTCGAGATTACATCGGGAGAACGGACGTGGAAGACATTGAAGCAGATGGTATGTGCGCGTACGTAGAAGGGGAAACTCGGCAACACTACAAAAACGGCAACTAACTAACTCTAACGCTACACTGGATCTGAGGCTCAATACATGAAATCTTGCCGCTCTCGATCACATCAATCGTCTTGAACAGGTGTAAATACATCCCGCAAACTCAATGCGGCCCAGCCGACAAATCGACATAAATATGGTGAAAAAAGTAATGGTCAGCGAAGAAGAAAGCACTCAAGACTGAAAACAGAATCAACGTTTTCAACATGAAAGCAAGAGCAAAGCATTGGCATATAAACCAGCAAGCGAGTACGTGAAGATCGTGATGGGTGACTAGCGTGTGTCTTCCGGTTACAGTGTACAGGTCTATCCAGATGCGAGAGATGAATGCGATGGTAAAGGACCACAGATGCAGCAGGTGAACATGATATCACCGCAGAAAGTTCTCCCTTGAAACACAGTCCTTGGGGTCGAAAGATAACGCATCGAAGTGAAGAGAGTCGAGCTTCATCTCGAAGCTAAAATTGCTTAGACGAGGTGAGGTTGAGAAGTCGTCATCATAAGCTTGGAATGACGGATGCCGTGGCAAGAGTCTTTCATCCACACCACCAAGATCAGTGAAGTGTGCGTCCATGTCAATGTCTTCCTCCGTGACATCCGGATAATCGTGTGACAATGCGGAAGCAGAAATAGGGAGCTTGAAACCGCTGTGGGAGGATGAAGGTGCCGCGGTAGGTGAATGGTTGTCCGACATCGGTGATGAAAAAGAGAAAAGACGATGGAGTTCTCGAACGGAAAACTTTGTGATGGTACTCCGCTTCATGGGAGGGATCGGGGATACTGGTCTATGCAGTGAGTCATCGGTAGTAAGGACATCGGTAAGGGATGAATTCGTGTTCTTGCAGCCGATGTGTGCAGGTGATGATGGGATCGCAGGTGTGAGAGTATTGTATGCTTCAGCTCCCGCCGATGCACTAGCAGGGAATGACGAATCTACTCGTGAAGCCTTCATAGGCTGGAAGAGATGCGACAGTGAACGTGAATTGCCGCGAGAAAGAGATCCCTTCTTAGCAACGGTGGAAGGCGGGCAATCCTCTTTCTTATCCCGCTGCTGCGAACCTATCTGCTCCCGGACTCCCTTGAAAACACCCGGCGTTGTCTCACTCGAGGTCCAGATTTCCTTGACATGGGACCTGTGCGTGGTCTTGCTAACATTCTTGATTGACCGCAGGGCTTTGCTCGCTCGCGCCTTGAGCGTCTTTGGGCGTTTGACGCTTGAATTCTCCTCGAGATCCGTGACAGCCTCTCTGGAACGCTTCACTTTTACCACCTCAATGACATCCGAATCCTCCCGCGGATCCATCTGCCTTGCCTGAGATGGTTTGGTTTCGATTATCCTTATTGCCTCCGGGCGTTGTTTCTTTTCGAGTTTTTTCGACAAGGGAGCCTTTGGTCTCGGTTGATGAATGGAAGTACGACGAGTGGGGAGGACAGGGATGTCGTAGTCGGATTGTTGGAACAAGTAGGGAACATCGTGGAACCGAATGTCGGGATTTGAAGGGACGTCACCATCGTCTTCTGGTTGTTTATCGGCATCGAAGTAGCACCATGGTGGATTATCCAGTTGTTCCTCCTCTGGAGGAATTACGAAAACGTGTGGAAGCTGAAAATTAGACGATACGGGCGATGATCTTGTCGGTTGAGATGCGGAGGTGTTCCAGTTTGCGATCAGTGAAGCCATAACGTGCGTAGCGGTGGTTCGGAAGATAAAGAGTGACTTGAAAAAAGTCGGACTTGAGTGATAAGAAAAGATGTACATAGGAAGCTACTCACCGAACACAATCGCGACTCGATGGGAGGAAACAAAGTCGGTCAGCCACTATTAGTTTCAACCGTGGTGATCTCCACGTGATTCATTGCTTGACTCTGACTCTGACCAAGACACAGACTCCAATGCAGATAACATTCCTAGGAACGTCCAGTGGAGGAGGACCCACCCCTTCACGAAACTGTTCGAGCCTTGGTCTGTCAGACCATTTATTATGCTCGTGCTTGATCACTGAGTCACTTCAGTCGCAAACGTCATGGGAGATGGAACACTCTGGAGTAGGCACCGTCAATGACTTGCCGCACATTATTGATTCATCTTCTTCATAGTGGTGGATTGTGCAGAAGGCACCACTCGTCAATTCCATATGCAACCTCGCGGCAATGGGGAAGAGACACTCCGGGCTCATAAAGTCTCCAAAATCTTTGTGACGCACATGCACGGTAAGAATTGTTGTATTCCGTTCTGTTTCCGACGAGCTTCATGTTTTCTGTAGCAGATCATGTTATGGGCATCGTACCCTTTCTGCGTCACGTCCTCTTTCCGCCATCGGTTGCAGATGGGTCGGAAGCACTCCCTGGCGCAAAACCTGTATGTGAGGTGCCAACCATCGTGACGAGGCTTTTTCGTCTGATATCGTTCATGTGATCGAGCCACCTCGCATTGACATCTATGGCCCAGCTGGCCTACGCACCTTTGTTCGCTCTATCCTCACCATGACTCTCACCAAGACTGCAGACACGTATTCAGTACACGAGCTGGTTACCCCTCAATGTTCGCGGACACCTTGCGATGTCGATTCTTTGCATTCAAGCGAATGTCCAGGTTTAGATTTCTTGTGCGACGAACAAGGTTTCTGGCGAGCATTCGTCGTGGCCCGTGGACGTCACGGAGAGATCGTGGCCGATGCAGGGCCTATATTTCATCGAGGTTAGTTTGTGTTCGAAATGTTGGCAACTGATTCGGGTCTATTGGCCACAGCTCAGTGACGGTTACATTCTAGATCCATGCATTGGGTACATCATCAAAGAGCCGCACTTTCCTAGGCGAAAGCTTGCGATTCTCGGAGATACGTATGACGCTTCGACGATCGAACCTCTCCTCAGGTCGCCTCCACCGTCGCTTCTGATCCATGAAGCCACCGATGCATATATACCTCCAACTGTGGATCCACAGGCACGAAGGAAGGACGAGGTTGTTCGACAAAAAGTGTTAGCAAGAGGACACTCGACACCAACGATGGCGGGGGAGTTTGCAAAGCGTGTAGGGGCTGAGCGGCTGGTGTTGAATCATATCGGGAGCAGGTAAGCAGCTGAGCTTTACTGTGGGAAAGGCGTGTAACGGGCTGTTTGGGACAGATTTACTGCGCCGCGGCAAATGAAGAATGGACACGATGTTCGCTTTGCTGTGATCGATGAGATTTCTCGACAGGCAAGCGAGGCATGGGGAATGGGAGATGCCCAAGTTGCATTTGACTTTATGAGAGTGAAAGTACCAGTCCCTGCAGTGATCGCTGTTGCAGAGGAAAGGGTTGGTGATCAGGTTACTGCAAAAGGTGGTGGTGGTGCTGATCGAAACCTTGGGCAAAGGGGGCGCGGACGGTTTGGACGGCGGGGGTGGCGGATGCAGGGTGACCGCAACGGAGAAAATGGGCAGAGACGGAATGACGGCGGCAAAGGGCGGACGAGAAGCCAGCAAGGAAATGTGTGCTTTTATCATGATAATAGTGATTGTAGCATATCAGCAAGGAAAGGGAAGCGAGATGAAATTATTTAGAGTGCGCGTGACGTGACGAGGCTGTGAAACAGAATGCAGCCAGGGGGAGATGTCTTGATGGTGGGTCGGGTATCTTAGAGATGGCAAGAAGGACAAGGCGCGTGTATCGGCATTAGAGCTGCGATAGGATACAAAGCAATGCGAGGAGGACGCGAGGTTGTACGATTAAGCGAGGCGATCTGGAGCGGGGCAGGGGACGGTGTTGATGGTGGTGGTAGGGAGGACGACGCTCGTTGTCGTTGTCGTTGTCGTCGTTGTTGTCGTCGTCGTCGTCGTCGGTAGAGGGGGGAGAAGATATTTGTACATCTTTGGGAGGTGTCGGTCACAATCAGTCACAGGACGTGGTGGGGGATCCCCGTCAGTGCGCTCCTGCCAGGGTCCTTGTCCTGCCTCGTTGCACCTCTCTCCCAGACAGCCAATTCCACCTCCTTCACTCCCCTTCCACATTCTCGTCTCATCTCATTTCTCATCTCTTCTTTCTTTTTTTTTTTCATTTCTTTTTTTTTGCTCACCCACATCGCCACCCTGATACAGCTCACCTTCATAGCCATCTCCCTTTCCTTGCCCAGATGGCCTCCAACATTCCAATAAACGGCGTCAAATTGTCACGTGAGTATTTTTATCCCCCCATTGTCCTCCCTCCTCCCCCCCTCCCCCCCAGTCCCCCCACGTCCATATATGGTTCACCCGCCCATTTCTTTTCGTCATCT
>JBBPLG010000343.1:4227-20478 GCA_038089695.1 Xanthoconium separans | reverse complement strand
CAAAGTGCGAATGGGCCCGATATTGGAACATGGGGGAACAGTCGGGAGGGCCCACAAATGATACATAGGGAGAATGGGTAATATACGGAGAGGCCCGCTAATAATATGGAGGAAAATTGGGGATTATATGGATGGGCCCACCAATAATATGTAGAAAAATTAGTAACCAAACGGAGAGGCCCGCCAGTGATATATACAGAAACTGGGAAACAATGGAAGGGCCCGCTAATGGCATATAAAGAAATAGGTGAACAGACAGATGGGCCTGCAACTGATATATACAGATAGTGGTCAACACATGAATGGGCCCGCAAACGACATATGCAGAACAAGGTAAGCAGACGGACAGCCCTCCAAGTAAAATATACGGAAAGAGGTAAGTGAACGGATGGGCTCGCAGGTGGAATACACAGAAAGAGGTGAACAAACGGGTGGACCTGCCAATGATACATAGGGATATTGACAAATGAACAGGCAGGCCTGCAGGCAAAATACACAGAAAAAGGTAAGCAAACAGGCGGGCCCTCCTATGCTACATGGGGACATTGGTGAATCAACGGACATGCCTAGCATGGATACTTCCAGAAATGGGTAAACGAACGGGTGGGCCCGCCAATGATACATAGGGACATTGGCAAATGAACAAGCAGGCCTGCAGGTGAAATATGCAGAAAAAGGTAAGCAAACGGGCGGGCCCTCCTCTGATACATGGGGACATTGGTGAATCAACGGACGGGCCCGCCATGGATACTTCCAGAAATGGGTAAATGAATGGGTGGGCCCACCAATGATACATGGGGACATTGGTAATGAATGGACGGGCCCACCATGGATACTTCCAGAAAGGGGTAAACAAATGGGCGGGCCCGCCAATGATACGTAGGGACATTGGTAAATGAACGGATGGGCCTGCCATGGATACTTCCAGAAATGGGTAAACAAACGGGCGGGCCCTCCTATGATACATGGGGACATTGGTGAATCAACGAATGGGCCCGGCATGGATACTTCCAGAAATGGGTAAACAAACGGGCGGGCCCACCAATCATACGTGGGGACATTGGTAAACAGATGGAAGGGCTGGCAGGTGATATAAAAAGAACGTGGTAAAGAGACGGATGGGCTCGGCAATGGTGCATGGGTATATTGGTAAATGAATGGACGGGCCCACCATGGATATTTTCGGAAGGAGGCGAACAAACGGGTGGGCCTGCTAATGATACGTAGGCACATTGGTAAATGAACGGATGGGCCGGCGGGGAAAATACACAGAATGAGGTAGACAAACAGACAGCCCTGCAGGTAATATACACAGAAAGACATAAAAAGACCAACGGGCCCACTGTGGATAATTCCAGAAAGAGGTAACGAACAGGTGGGACCGCAAATAACATGTACATACAGTGGTAAACTGGCGAACAGACCCATGAGTGAGATATAACGAAAGAGGTACACACACTGGGGGGCCGCCTGTGACATGTAGAGAGTCGCCCGCCACTATCGATCCATTGCAGCGGTGTATTGATTATTATATAATTACAATGCCAGATCACTAATATTAGACAAGCTGGTCTTACATTTGCGTTGGATGGGTCAGTACATAAATTGGATTACAAATCAAGTTATTTAAGAGGAAGATAATGACGGGGTGGGAATGATAATACAATGAAGGTAATGAAGGTAAAGAGTCAAAACCCCTAAGCCACTTCCACCAGCTTCTCGGTACACTCACTCAACAATTGATCGGATCCATCCAGGGAAGCCTTGGCGGTAGGGATCCAAGCCGCCTCCCAAATGGAGTGGTATTTTGCCTTTGGAGGAGGGGAAGGGATGAATGACGGGTTGGGAGGGCGGTTCGTAAAGGAAAGCACAAACTAGCCACAGCAATGTTGACATTCATGGGATTTCTGACCAGTGCTGCAACGCGAGAATCCACCACCTGCGATACAGAGTTGACCGCGGGAGTGATTGGTGTTGGGACAAATCCATCCGTGTTGGGGAGTGGGGATTGTTCAGCAATCAGCGGGATCACTTGGGTATTTGCTTCAATCACCATTAGAGACGGCAGGCACGGCCCGGTGCTGTCTGCTGACAACTTGTCTCCGGGTGCCATCGCGATGGCGGGTGGTGGCGTGTGCCTCACAGGTGATCCTCCAAGGGGCAAGTCATGGTTGCTAATGGCTCAAGTTTCCATGCCCACATCACTGGGGAGAGGAGTTTCCAACCGAACTTCATCCATCGGTTTGAATGGGAATCCCAACCTGCCATCCCCGCTTTCGATCGGGCTTTGCGATATAGTCTTGCATTCCTTTCGAACCACCCACCAAGTGTTGCCAGCCCTCCCTCGACTGCAGTAAGGCGTGATGTTGCAATGGCGAGTGATTGACGGAAGTCCGTGTTGGATTCGTGCAGGGCTTCATTTTCCTTGTGTAATTCTTCTATCTGACTTGCCAATCACGTAATGTCAGTGGCCTTGGCGAGGCAGTCGCCATCGAGTGTATAGGCGGGACTGGGAGTTGGACTGTGGCTGGTAGTGATCCCCGCTGTCAAGAACAATTCAAATGAGTGCGGATGGAGAATTAAAATTTTACTTACTATCATTACGCGGCCTTGTGATCACCACAGAAACTGAGCTAGCCTCCTTCACCTCGCTTCGCTTGGGTGCCTTTAGAATGGGACGTGGTGGTTTCTCAGAGGTGGCACAGGTTTGTGACTTCACACGCTGCTGATCTGCCACTGTCAAAGCAAGTCTTGATGAGCTAGCGCGACATTGCCGTTTGACCGGAGGTTCATCCACCCCAGATGATTGAGAATTTGACCACACTTCTTTTGCGGGTTTAGGCTGAGTTGAAGGAGATGGAGAGCAGGAGGGGCATGTGCTGACTACTGATCGCGAGCGGATTACAGATCGCCCCCTCTTCCTGGTAAACAAGTGTTCGCAACGTTTCTTCCTCGACTGACAAGTTTGGCAGGAGAAGCCTTCGACTGGAACACACAATACACCAAAGTTGATGCATGTTGAGCATGCATTTGGAGGTTGATCCTGGGCAGAGACTTTGCCATTGTCCACCCGCTTCTTTACTTTGAGTCCTTCAGGTGCATTTGAAGGCACTCTTCTGCGGATAGGTCGCACGGAAGGGGGAGGCGAGGGAGAGGGGGATTGAGTTTGGATGGGTATCGAAGTCAATGTGATTGTTGGACTTGGCGGTGGCATTGCAGATGCTTTGTCCTCGTTGCCTGAGTCGTTGGCAGAGGATGCGTGACATTTTGATGTGGCCCTTCACCTGTTTGTTGCCCGTGCCTTCCTCTTACCATGGGTGATTTCCTTGCGGCAAATGGCTTTGTGTTCATCGTCTGAGCCCATCGAGTCCAACCGCATATTCATGGTGGATCGGCCGCAGATATCCTCTTCCGGCTTGGCCTTTATTCACATGGGTGCATCTACGTCGTCTTCTTCAGAATTCGTTTCTTGTGGCGGCAGGTTGGATGCCACCGCATCGAGTGACTCCCTTCCACCTGGGACAGATGCACCGAATGATTAGTGCTCTTGCCGCTGTAGAAAAGTCTAGTTACTCACCAATTGGTGACTCTCCATATGTTCTTGCAGTCCACCTGAACTTTCTGCCTGACCCCCTTGTTCCTCCTTCAGCTGGATGAATCATCTGCCTTGGGCCCACAGGCGACATCGAAGACTTTCTTCAGTCCAGCTGACAATCACGTCCCAGATTGGGTCTTCAGGTGATTCGTCATCACCATGACGGAACATGTCCATGGCTGCGAGTATTCCAGGGATCTTGTTTGCATTCTCAATGGATGAATGCACAATTGACTAATGTCCAAATGTCAATATATTAAATACAATTGAAAGAATGAAAACCAACCATCAAACTATCAATGGCTACAAGTCCGCGTTCCCAGTCGCCTGGTATGATGTGCTGGTAGATGGCCTGGACGACGGACGTGGCAATTTGGATGAGGAAATTGTTGGACGACATGCTACAATGATTTGAATTATGTAGAGGCGTGATGAATGAGTCGAGAGCATTGTGGATGATGCGATGATTCAGGTGGTGCAGGTACAAGTCTGCATTCCCACGTTCATACTCTATTTCTCATGGGTCACGCGCCAGTACGAACAATTTCCTTGTCTATGATACAAGTTGCCACTACTCTTCAATTGTGCTATGGTTCAATGAAATTCACCAGCTGAGAAGGCAGTCAATGAAAAGGTAGTGTGGTTTGCATCCACTGGTTGGTCCCATTGCTTTGTGGTCACACTTTTTACTCATGCACCAAAGCGGAATTATATCAACTTCCCGCACAGGAAACACTGACTCCTATGGTGACTCCACCGCCTAGGTCTAAGCGCAGTCACACATCCAGTGATGATAGTGGCAACATCAAAGTATCTGATGCCACTCAGCCACACTTGCCTCCTCTGTCTGTTACGGTTTTACGACTGGCACATTTATTTTTCTTTATCACTCTTGAACTCTTTCACTCCTCACGATAGGATCCATCCCTATCCGATGTCTTCCGATTTATCCCATATGATGCTGTATTGTCACTTGGCGACTCTTCCTGAGTATGACACCCATTTCCTCCCGCTCGCTGATATTCTGCTCTTCTGGACAGCGGGATTCTGTTTTCATTCCAATTCCTTTTCTTCCGTTTCATTCCAACTAGATGGAACATTTACCTTTCCTACAAAACCCGATGGTCCGTGCTGGATCTTGCATCGTATAAATACTCAAGTCTTGTACTTGTAAAACTCAATCTAGTTCTATGCAATTCATACCGTGTTTACTGGAGTTCCACTTGCTCAAAGCCGCCCTCTTCTCGCTCATGTCTTCTCTCATTTTCTCTGCGAAGAACTAGGACTTCGCGTCGTTACAAGAGGACCCTTCATTAAGGGTTGAGTACGACATCGATGACTTCGCTCCGCTTAAGTCGCCGACTATCAAACAGAACACTGCTTGCTCTTTGTTTTGCTCTCTACAACTGTGTTTACTCCAGTTGTCACGGTAAGCGTAACACTGTCGCAGCTAAAGATTCGTCGCCGGCCGGTATTGCCAACCCCTGTCGATGCTGGAATTCCTGCCACATCCAATCTGAAATCATGCATTGATTGTCTCATCCCCCTCTCCAACCCGTTATTTCTGTGGAAAATCTGACAAATTCGCAAAATCAGTCAGATGAATCCCATCAGCTAGACAAAAGTTCACACTGCACACTTCCTACAGGCGCTCCAACGAATATCAATGACTTGCGCCCACCCATTCCTCTCACTCAGTTGTCCATTGTGAGGCCCGCTAAATGCCCCTGAACTCATATGGCAAATGCAGGATCCATCAACCCACCAGTGCATATGCTAAAAATTTGCAGGCAGAAAGCAAGTGAACATCCGCAAACATGGTGTATTGATACCAGCAATATTGGAACTAATGTGGTCGACGAGGGTAAGCATTCATCCATCTTATCATATTTCTTGCAATTTCCTGAGGCACATAGATTCTGCTGAGATCTGTCCACCTATTCAAAAGGGGAAAGGATGAGCTACCACATCAGGGAATTTATATGGATGGGGTAGGTCAATCGGCAGACATGTATTCTCAAAATACTGACACTCATTGTGCCAGCTGAGGCACAACACGCTGAGATGACAAAGCAACATCCACGTGGGTCATACAATGAATCCGTATTGCACCTACTCGACAGACAAATGCTAAGTGGATATAAATCTTTGTTGGAGGCACTATTGAAGCCATTGGGTAAGTGTTTAAATTTGGAGTTCGATGTGACGTCGATGACGACTTTGTAGCTGGAGATATATTGCAACATGAATACTGCATATTACGAGATGCAGGATTTGAAATCCCAGAGGATTGTATGAAAGGTAGGCGACATCCACCACAGGCAATGCTTCTCAATGACATTTGTGGGGAATCAGATGCCGTCTTTGCAGACCGGAAGCACATTGAACATGACCCACCACGTAGGGAAGTAATGCGCGAAGGATTCAATGACCTGCTCATAACCGCACTTGGGGCATATTGGGAGCGTTTCATAGCCATAAGCCGCAGAAGGATGAAGCTGTTGGAAGATCAGCAGAAGATGGTGAGGAAGCTCGAGATCTTACAATTGGAGAGAAAAGTATTCTGTATCGATCCATAAATGTATCAAGTAATGGTGGAAAATACCAGCTTAATCTATGAGTCATACATACGATATCCATAAGACCAATTCAGGTGCAGGTGTTCAATGATTCCCCTGATCACAAATGCTCGACTTATGGGATATACGTGCCACATAAGTGTGGTGGAAGGCAGGTTAGGCTGACTTTCAAGGGAGTTGCAGATGTACCTCACAGCTACCTTTCAGGGTTATATCCACGGTGTTATCAAGCATGTGGGGTATTCGTGGATTCTTATCCGCCACTGCGGATCAATATGAAAAAAGTTATTGATGACATCATTGGAATGGCAGATTGAGGTTCACTTGTAAGACAGAAACACGTCGCATTGTCCCTTTGTGAAAATGTGAATGCATTTCAATATCCTGATTAGGAAGAAACCTTTCGGCGGTGATGCGGGTATTGTTACGCTTACCGTGACAACTGGAGTTAACACAGTTGTAGAGAGCGAACAACGAGCAAAGCAATGTTCTGTTTGATAGTCGTCGACTTAAGCAGAGCGAAGTCGACGATGTCGCACTCAACCCTAGGGATAGGGTCCTCTTGTGACGACGCGAAGTCCTAGTTCTTCGCAGGAGTGGAGAGAGAGGAAGTCGAGCAAGAAGAAGGGACTTCGAATGAGAACTCCAGTAAACGCGGTATAATTGCGTAGAACTAGATTGGGTTGCTACTATACAAAGCTCGAATATTTATACGATGCGAGATTTAGCACGGACCATCGGGTCCCATAGGAAAAGCAAGTGTTCCGCAAAGATGGAACAGTACGGACGAAGAGGAAACGGAAATGGAACGGAGTCCTGCTGTCAGGAAGAGCGGAAGGAACAGCGAGCGGGACGAAACGGAAGTCATACTCGGAGGAAGTCGCCGAGTGACGGTACAGCATCGTAGGGAGTGTTCGGAAGACATCGGATGGGGTCGTCCCATCGTGAGGAGAGAAAATGAGTCCGAATGATGACAAATAAAGAAACAAACGCAGTGACATTGGAAAACCGTAACAGGTATCCACAGGTGTCAGTCATTCTCCCAGATAACTGCCACTGTCATATCAGCGGAAGCCCATCAGTCGTCATTTATTATACACAGAGACACAGGGTACGCAATTCTTTCAGGTCAACTAGTTACGTGGCTAGGAGTTAAATGCATGGGGGGAAATCACACATTTCGAGAATTTGATGGAGGCATAAATGCACCGCGTATCTTCCGCTTATGTGGAGTCTTTTTGTTGGGAGTGACGATGTGTGCATCTGGTGGGCGGGGTGCCTTTCTTGCACGTGTGGACCGTCAGGCTAACAAATTGATAATCAGCGCACAAATCTAAGAACCACCTAATGATTTTTGGGGTAAATCAATTACCTTCGTTCAGATTTGTTTCGTCAGGTTGTTCTAGATGGCCAATCAACCCCGCAGCTTGGGCTGGGTTACAACTAGATGGACCTGTGGCATTTTGGTGGCCAGCATCTAAGGCAGTCAGCCCTGAAGTGTGATTTGGCGGTTAATTCACCACACAAATGAGCAACATGGCAGTGAAATTTACCATTGTTTTCAGTAATGGAATCACATAAGGAGCCTTCTTGCCTGTTTGCCATGAGGCTGGTGGGGGAGTGAGAATTAGCAGCAGCGTTTTCCGTGTCTGCTTTATCCTGATCCACAGACAGCCTAGAGGGATGTGGGGTTGCGGCCCAATGCAAGGAGGAACTCTTGATGATCATAGGGCTTGCATTGGAGGTTTGCGGCTCTTCTTCCTTGCCCCCAAAATTAACTGGGATGAGTTTAGCTGTAACCCTGTGCAGGTCACTCTGCATAGTGGTGGATGAGTTCGGCTGCGGGCGTTCACCGTAAATCTCCTTTGGTACCATATGCGAGGTGTGTTTAGGCCCACATGGAGCATTGTGAGCCTTGGAAGATTTCTTTGGTCGCTTGCCCTTTTCATCACTTGGAGGTATGTCTGGTGGTTTAAGAGTGTCAGGCTTCACGGTCATACGAGTGGCAGCCGCCAGGTATGATGTAGACGAATCGCCTCTCTTTCGCTTCTTCCTCAGCGGTCCAACATCCTGAGTATCTGCTGTATAATCCAGTCCGCATGGCACCGATGGTATCATAGGGTAATGAACAGGCTCCGCGGATTCAGAGTTCGCTTGAGTTGATTTCACAGTCTTCCGATTCGCAAGCCCTTTCAATGATGTGGCTGATTCACCTCTCTTTCTTTTCTTCTTCTCAGGTCGGTCATGTTGACCTTCTGCTGGGGTCACCATCAGAGATTGGTCAATCACCGACATTGACCTGTCAATGGGGCCTTGGGATTCTGAGGACACTTTGTTTGGCTTCTTTACAACCTGATTCCCTAACTCCTTTGCTGCAGTTGACCTAGCTGCCTCAGCGATGGGATTCTGGTCCAGAGCGAGCTTTGTAGATTGAACAAACTCCCTAAGTCGATCTTTCAGTGAAGGGATTTGCATAGATGAGCCAGATGGAGCCATATCAGTTGCTTCGGTTTTGACACAATGTGCAGAATCTACCGCCTGTGGCATCTGTTACGCTTACCGTGACAACTGGAGTTAACGCAGTTGTAGAGGGCGAACAACAAGTAGAGCAATGTTCTGTTTGATAGTTGTCGACTTAAGCTGAGCGAAGTCGACGATGTCGCACTCAACCCTAGGAATAGGGTCCCCTTGTGACGACGCGAAGTCCTAGTTCTTCGCAGAGGGAATGAGAGAGGAGGTCGAGCGAGACGAGGGGACTTCAAGCGAGAACTCCAGTAAACGCGGTATGATTGCGTAGAACTAGATTGGGTTGCTACTATACAAGGCTCGAGTATTTATACGATGCGAGATCTAGCACGGACCATTGGGTCCCATAGGAAAAGTAAGTGTTCCGTAGGGCGGAACAAGACGGGTGAAGAGGAATCGGAAATGGAACGGAGTCCCGCTGTCAGGAAGAGCGGAAGGAACAGCGAGTGGGACGAAACGGAAGTCATACTCGGAGGAATTCGCCGAGTGACAGTACAGCATCGTAGGGAGTATTCGGAAGACATCGGATGGGGTCGTCCCATCGTGAGGAAAGAAAATGAGTCCGAAGGATGACAAATAAAGAAATAAATGCAGCGATACTGGAAAATCGTAACATTAGCCCCTCTCTATGGCTCGAGGTTCCATCCTCAAGACTACTCCTCTACTCCTTCGTCAATCGTCTCCACAGTTGACCTCGTAGTCGGTGAGATCGTACGTATCCTCGATTGACAGCTTTTCCCAGCAGAACTCCGGTATATGCCCTTGGTGACCGCAGCGTAGGCAAGTAGTGAAGGGGCAATCTTTTTGCGCATGTCCCGGCGCTGTCTTGCGACAGACGGGACAAGTGTAGCGGGGGCAGTCTGGTCGTAAATGGTCCGTGCCCCTACAAACAAAGCATTGGGTGCGATGGTGGTAGGGAGATGTGGAGGAGCGGGGGGTGGGGGTGCAGTCGACGTCGATGGGATTGGCCGAGGACCCGGCGGGTGAGGGCGATACTGAAGCCACCTTTTTACCTTTTTCTCCTCGTTGCCCCTTGACATCCGAAGAGTGCAGTCCTCCAATGATAATGTATCGCTTTTCTGCTTCTCTGAGGGAAACGGTTGGAGGGGGAGAGGGATGCTGGGCAAAGGGGAGAGTGGCGAGGATCTGATCCACGAGTCCCCCATCAGCGAAGGGGTTCTTTCCATCAGTTCCGGTGCGAATTCTCGGATCAGGTCCCCGAGAGTCTGAGCCTCCTTCGACAGGGTTACTAGGGGCTGGCACAGGAACGGGGGTATCGTTTTCTTTAGAGGACGAGGATATTGGAGAGGAATCACGAGTGGTGGTGGTAGAGGCGGCGGTGGAGAGATCTTCTCTGACGGAGTTGTCTGCATCCCAGGTACAGAGTGGGTTGTCCCATGGGGTGATTGACTGATCGAGGTAGACCTGCTGGTATTGGTGTGGGAGGGACCTGAACAGGGAGCGGATGATGGGGGCCACAACGATATAAGGGAGTTTGTTGAGGGCGGTAATAACTCCGAAGCGCTGGAGGGTGTTATAGACGAACTGCTGTGCTTTGGTGATGGTGGTGTCCATGAGAACATGCCCGGGGTTGGGCTCGAGTACATCTCCCATAGAGATCTCATGGACTCGTTTAACGGTATGGAGGGATTGGGCGACAGCGATGAGGGTATCAAGGGCTCCACCATGCTCGAAAGCATCGTCTCGTTTGAGATATCTGTGGACGACAGGGTTGGTGAGGAGGGCGCTAAGGGCCATTCGGCGATGCTCAGGGGGAAAGCGGTGGAGACGAAGGGGGGTGTCGATGGGGAGATCGGGGACGGTGGCATACATGTTTTCTGGGAGTGAGGAATGGTGGGGAATGGGGGAAAGCCTGCCACCAGACGGTGCGCCTTATAGCTTTTTCCCTAATTGGTCCCGATTGGCTACCTCTTATCCCCCTGTCGGTTCCAATATTCCTCGATTAGTTCTGCGGAGTGCCGCAGATTCCGCGTTGATTCCCACGTGTTTTCCGCCGCAGAATATCCCTTCCATTTGATCAGATACGATCGTCGGGCGGGCGACCCTCGGTGTGCCAAGATGTTCTCGACTTCCCACTCTTCTTCACCTTCTATAATGTCTGGTGGTTCTGGGAAGAAGTTCGCGCCGTGTTCCTCGGTCTCCTGATACGGGGACAGGAGGGAGGCGTGGAACACATCGTGGATTTTCCAGGTGGGAGGGAGTTTGAGTCGATAGGAAATTGGTGATAGTACTTGGACGATCTCGAAGGGTCCTTCCCTTCGAGGGGCAAGTTTTCTGGTGGGATATCTCAGTTTGAGATTCCGTGAGTCTAGCCACACCTTTTGTCCCGTTTTCCAAGGGGAAAACTTGGATACCATTCGGTCTGCCATATACTGTCTGGCTTTGTCGTGGGCGGCAATGGCTTCTTCCTGGGCTTTTTCCAGAGAGTTCATCCATTGCTCTAGAGCTGGGAGGAAAGTTTTGCCGAGGGGAGGGTAAGAGCAGGGTTCGTAGCCCATCATCAGGAAGAACGGGGTTTGTTTGGTGACGGAGTGCCGTGCGGAGTTATGGTGGTATTCGGCCAAAGTTAGGAGGTCCGCCCATTTTTGTGGGACTCCATCACAGAAGATTCGAAGGTACGTTTCGAGTTCCTGATTGACTCGTTCAGTTTCTCCATCCGTCTGAGGGTGGTATGCGGTGGATAGGGCTACGTCATATTGAAGGAGTCTGGCGAGCTCGATGGCGAAGGCTGAAGCGAATTGCGGGCCTCTGTCAGAGATCACTTTGTCATGTAGTCCGAAACGTTTGAAGACTGAAGAGAAAAAGAGTTTGGCTATCCCAGCGGCATCGATAGTCTTGGTACATGGTTCAAAAATCACCCCCTTACTAAGTCCATGGTCGACCACGACCATAACGGAATCGAAGCTGTTACTTGGTGGTAGGCCGGTGATAAGATCCACGGATACTTGTTGGAAGGGTCGAGTCGCCGTGGAGGCAATAGGAGAGAGAGCGGGAATAGTGGGATGAGTTTGAACCTTGTTTGCCTGGCAGGTAGCGCAGCCGGAGATGTACCGGCGGACGAAAGTGGTCATCCCCGGCCACCAGTAGTCCTTATTGAGGGTGGCAAGAGTGCGGAAGTAGCCATTGTGGCCGCTGAGGGGAGAGGCGTGGCATTCTTCGACCAATTGTTGATGAAGAAGGAGGTCTGGAACGTAAGCGCGCCCCTTGTAGTAGAGGACGCCCTCGGTATATGCCCAATCCATGGGGTTATTGAATCAGGTGGGTAGGACCTGCTCGTGGTCTGTGCTGAGAAGTTTCAGCCGTTCCAGGACCAAGGGGTCAGTTGGGGTGGAGGCGAGTAATTTAGAACGCAGCTCGGCGTCGATAGTGCGAATGAATAGTTGTTCCGGAAGGAGTGTCTTTTCCGTGTTGTCGGAACTGGTTTCGATCCCTTCCGGTCGGGACAGAGCATCGGCAGGGCCCATCCGAGAGCCGGGGCAGTGTCAGAAGGTGAGATTGTATTCTTGGAGGAAGAGTTGCCACCTGGCATGCCTGCGGGACAGATTCTGGGGCTGCCGGAAGTAGGTGAGGTTTTTGTGGTCCGTCAGGACGGTGACTACGTGTTCGGTACCAGTGAGATAATGTCTCCATTCCTCCAGAACGTGGATAACGGCGAGAAGTTCCCTATCATAGATATCGTAATTCCGCTCCGCTTCGGAGAGGGTTTTGGATAGGTAGGAGCAGGGGTGGAGGTCGCCGTTCCCGTCTTTTTGCATTAGGACGGCTCCTGTTGCGACAAGAGAGGCGTCGGTCATCAGAGTGAAGGGTTTGGAGACATCAGGCATCGTGAGGACTGGCCGTCGGAGGAAAGTGTCCCTTAGCTGCTTGAACGCTGTTTGATGGAAGGATGTCCACTCCCATTTGGTGGTTTTACGAGTGAGGTCATTAAGGGGTCGGGCGATGTCGGAGAATCCCGGGATGAATTTTCGATAGAAGTTACAGAATCCCAGGAAGGACCGCACAGCAGTTACCGATTGAGGGGGTTTCCAATCCCTGATGGCATCTACTTTGGTTTTGTCCATCTGGACCCGTCCGTTTCCGACCACCATGCTGAGATATTCGACTTCTTTAGCTGCGAAGGTGCACTTCTCGAGTTTGAGGAAGAGTTTCTGCTCCTCCATTCGTGCCAACACCCTCCTGGTCTGTTCTTCGTGTAGCGCCGGGTCGTTTTTAGAGTGGATGAGAAGGTCGTCCATGTAGATAACAAGCCATCCTTCAGCGATCATATCGGCGAAGGTGTTGTTCATATAAGCTTGGAATGTCGCAGGAGAGTTGCACATCCCGAAGAACATCACCGTTGGTTGGTAAAGGCCGTAAGGGGTGATGAAGGCGGCTTTCCACTTGTCTGTGGGGTTAATTCGGATATTGTTGTACCCCCATCGTACGTCCATCTTTGTAAACAACTCCGAGTCGTTTAGTTTGTCGATAAGGTCCCCAATGAGAGGTAGGGGGTATGCGTTCTTTACCGTTTGGGAATTAAGGTATCGGTAATCTTGACAGGGGCGGAGTTTTCCGTCTTTTTTTTGAACGAAGAAGAAGGGAGAAGCTTGTGGGGATTTAGACGGCTCAATTTTTCCGGACGCGAGGTGTTCTTCGATAAACTTTTTACAGGCTTCTTGTTCCGCGGGATTTAGCTGGTAAGCTTTTCCCCTTTTTGGTAAGAAGTCCTTGTTGAGCTCGATTTTGTGGTCAAAGGCTCGCTTTGGAGGTAATTCGTTGGATGGTTCTTCGAAAACCTTCTTATACCTCTCGTATTCTTTAGGAAGCTCGGTCTTTTTTATTCCTGCTTCTTGGGCGAGTTGGGTGGAGAGCGTGGTTCGACGAATCCATTCCTTTTTTGGGAGGTATTCCCCCAATCCTTTCCTTTTGTATAGACGTCATTCGATACGATCGTCCATGTCAAGTCCCATGGCTCTTAGGAGATATCGCTGGTGTATGGGTTGTCTCCGGGAGGGGAGATGAGGGTCGCCGTTTATTTCAACCGTCCCGGATGACCAATCGATGAGGGGGTTTACCTCGGTGAGCCAAGTCATTCCCAGGATCATGTTCTGTTTTCCACAGCGGACAATGAAGAAGTCCTGGTTCCGCGGAACTCCCTGGATGTAGATGGTGATTCGGGTTCGGTAGCGAATGGTTCCGGATCTGTTGATGGTACCGTCCGCGTTATATGCCTCCCGAGGTTCCGCGAGTCGAAAGAAAGGGAATCGATTTCTTCGGGCGTATGCTTCATCCATGAAGCAGGATGTTGCTCCGCAATCGATCAGGGCAGTAGTTTGTCCGACGTGAACTCCCCCCATTGCAGATACTTGTAGAGGTATTAAAATTGACTTTTCCTCTATAGTAGTTACAGTGGGGTTCGTTCTAGGCGGTCGAGTAGTCGGTCCTCGGCGCCTGTCTAAAAATCCTTAAGTCGTTGCTTTACCCTTTCTTCAGAAAGCTTTGCCCCTCTTTTGGGCGTGGTCCAGGTTTGGTTGATCCCTTCCATAGGGGTATCCTTGGTTTGGTAGGTTGGCGGGTCCTCGAGGTAGATTTCCCGAAGAGATTCGGCCATCTCCTTTACTCCATGTCCTTTTGCGACCAGCTGCTCTATCATCCTGATCGCTTCATTCTTTTCCTCCTTTTCCGCGGGTTTATCCTCGACGGTTCGATTCTGTACTGGTGGACGCGGCAGGGGTTTGTCCGATCGGGATCCAGATTTCCAGTTTCCAGATCCTTTGCGGTTATCTCTGTGGTTCCTAGTGGAACATCCTGGCCTTTTGCATATGAAGCATTTGCCTTCTCTCATGAGTTTGGCCCTCTCTACAGGGGAGAGTCTGATATAGTCAACGTCCATAGCGTTGGGGTCATGGTTGCTGTTTGAGGAAGTTCCATATCCTCCGAATCCGGGTCTCCTACCTCGGATGTCCCTGATGCGTTCGGTTTGGCGGGCGAATTTTCCTGCCGTTTTGATCCATTCATCTACCGTGAGTGGTTCTTCGTTGGAACCTAGTACCTTTTCCATAAGGTCATTGTGAACTCCTCAACTGAAGGTTTCGCATAATGCGGATTGGTCAATGATTCCGGATTGGGCCGCTAGGAGTTTGAACTCAGAGGCGAATTTGTTAAATGCTTCCTCCGTGTTAGGTCCCTGGCGGATGGCATAGAGTTTCCTCCTTGCCGAAGACGTCTCGTCATGGATGGACATCATGCCCCGGAAGTCGGCTTTGAATTTCTCCCAGGTTTGCTCTGCTTCTGGGATTAATTTCTTAGCCATGCGCTCGTAATATCCTTCAGAGAAGGTCCTTCCTTTGCCCTTACTCATCCTATTCAGGGTGGTGACGATCTTTGCCTGATCGTCGTACTTTGGATTTATGATGAAGTACGCGTCCATGGCATGGAGCCACCAGTTGGCGTCTATGCCGTTGCCGGAGAATTCATCCGGTAGTCCAGCCTTTAATTCGGGCATCTCATCTTCGGAGTCTGTTTCTGGATTGGGAGGAAGGGGGATCCTTTCGGGTCGTACCGGGGAGTTTGGTGCTGACCAATCGATGGGGGCGAATCTATCCTCCTCCTGGACGGCTGGAGTAGGGGTTGGTTCGGAGGTTGGTTCAGCTACTAGATCAGGGTAGGCGGTGGGTACGATGAGTCCTTTGGGGATGAACGGTAGAGGTGGGAGGGCGTGTCCAGGCCTTCCTTCCTCAAGATTCTGTTGCCTAACTCTTTCCTGAGCTCATCTGTAGTTTCCTTTTTCCTCAAGAGAAGCGAGTCTTCTTGGGAGGGGAAGATAGTCCAGATGTCCGGTGGGGAATTTCCAGAGGTCAGGAAGTCTGATGGTAGAGGATGATGGGAGATCCACGGCTGGTGGGGACTCGGGAGAAGACGACGGTGCGCGGAACCACGATATGATGGGTGAGGCCTTCTGTTAGGGAACAGGGCCTGATCAGAAATCTAGTTCTTTTGTTACGCTTACCGTGACAACTGGAGTTAATGCAGTTGTAGAGGGCGAACAATGAGTAGAGCAATGTTCTGTTTGATAGTCGTCGACTTAAGCTGAGCGAAGTCGACGATGTCACACTCAACCCTAGGAATAGGGTCCTCTTGTGACGACGCGAAGTCCTAGTTCTTCGCAGAGGGAATGAGAGAGGAGGTCGAGCGAGACGAGGGGACTTCAAGCGAGAACTCCAGTAAACGCGGTATGATTGCATAGAACTAGATTGGGTTGCTACTATACAAGGCTCGAGTATTTATACGATGCGAGATCTAGCACGGACCATTGGGTCCCATAGGAAAAGTAAGTGTTCCGTAGGGCGGAACAAGACGGGCGAAGAGGAATCGGAAATGGAACGGAGTCCCGCTGTCAGGAAGAGCGGAAGGAACAGCGAGCGGGACGAAACGGAAGTCATACTCGGAGGAATTCGCCGAGTGACAGTACAGCATCGTAGGGAGTATTCGGAAGACATCGGATGGGGTCGTCCCATCGTGAGGAAAGAAAATGAGTCCGAAGGATGACAA
>JBBPLG010000342.1:0-25936 GCA_038089695.1 Xanthoconium separans | reverse complement strand
TAGGATGAGAACACCATAGATCGATCGGCCCAATCTATGACCTTCTCGGATCGCATGTTCGGGGATAGTCCAATGAAATTTCTCTCAAGATTGGCCATATCTGGAGAAGCGAAACTTGGTGGGCGACAGAATGGGGATGACAGCTGAATATTGGGGATTGGGGGCCTACTCGCCGATGATAACCGCTCATATGTAGACGGACTCGTCAGAGAAGAATTGTGGCTACTGCATTCGTGGAAAACACTTTCTAAATTTGTTCTAAGCCCAGCTAATTCTCGGTTTCAGGACAACGCTCTCTTCGCCACACCTGCGAGTCATCCGATTCAACATGGCTTTCCATTGCGTCAACGTATAGCTCCGAACGTTCATTTCCTCACTTTTGCAACTTGAAACCACAGCGCAACGAAACCCGTCGCAACACACCATCGCAACTGCCCGAAAACCTGATCCAATAGACTCTCATGTGTAGAATTGCCTTCCTTCGTCAACTGTGAGTGATGCATGCCCAGTCAACGAGCAGGATCTAATATTGATGCATTGATACCAGCGACAGAGAATCAAATCTAGTGTTCAAGTAACCGGCTCGCTCTGCGACACGGACATCTGCCCGTTCCTTTCACCACCCTTGCAGAGAGGCAGAGCTTGCGTTCTGTCGGTGCACGTTTCGCCTTTCTCTTCGGCTCCTCACCCACCACTTACAGCAACATGGCGAGCGGAGTCTATCATTCTCGACGACTGATTGTCTCATCACGGTTGTCGCTAGAAATGGAGGACGCAGAGTGTACCGATGCTCAACGTCGTCCGTGGATTTTCATGTTGGAAGAGGATGTTGCACGATTGAGGGCACCAGTGCAGCTCCGTTGTCCTAGCACGATGAAATTGATATCCACGGGTCCTGCGCAAACCTAATCAGGTGTATATATCACCGTTTGGTTCCTTTACCTCGGATCGCATTCTGATACGGTTTCGCTCAGGCGAGAAAAGGGCTGTTGCGTCATCTGAACTATCTCAGCCACGACTTTGTACGGACACTGAGCATCCGTGTTACCATCTGCTGGGTGAGCGGCAAGTTGATCGGCTTAGCACCGAGCCTTTGTAAGCCCTTTTTTTCTGCACACGATCAAGGATCTGTTATGATGGGATCTTTTCAGTTTTTGCAACGAAGATCATCGAGCAGTATTGTCCATCCCCGAATTGATCGTGGTTTATATTTACATAGCTCACGAAATCAGCATTTCTTCCCTCAGTATTTCTACGACATGTGGGTTAGTAGTCGCCTTGTGATTCAGATGTCTACTAGATAAGCTAATTCCACATCAATGTTCTATCTCCACACAGACTTGCCAGTGTTTCAAGATCGCCGAGTTCTTCGTAAGTGTGATAACGGTTCACATTGCTGCCGTCAGCCATCTTGATCAACTTCGCATCGCCGACACTTGACACACGTCGCGGCGTTCAGGCTGGGACCCGACCTTTCTCTGAAACTGATGTTCGCATCCATGCTTGCGTTCAAGGACGCTGAACCATTGGTCATGACAGCGGCACCCGCCCCTCGAGGTAGTTGGGTGATGCACGACACCACGTCGTTCCACGAGTGTGGGTTGATCAGTAAGGCGATACTGTTGATCGTGAATTCCCTGGGGGGGTCCGTCAACGGCTTGAGACGGCTTCCCAAAGTCATGTCCAGAACTCGCCTCGTGCGCAACTTGAGTTTCAAGTACATCACGGTTGTTGTTTCTATAGCAATCCCAACACTCCCGGTTCAGGTAGTATATGTTCAATCATCCGCGCTAGTGCAATCACTGAAGCCACCCACCTCTTCATGTTTCTCTCAGCGACGCTTGTCCGAGTATTCGCTTGTTCATTCTGCAAACGAGATATCAGGAATTTGCTTTGCGGATGACTTCTCGCAGCCATTACCGCTGGTGATTCTGTATATATGTAGTTCAGAGCCATGAGGCAATGGCAACTCGACCGTTCCATGTGAATCCTCGCGAAAGACAAATTCCTCTATTATTTGGACGCATGTCACGTCCGCATCACCACTTGCCACTGCAAAGAGAGCGTTCGAAAGAAACCGAGACATGGATATGTTGATCTTGGAGCCCTAGTATGTATGGGTCAGCACGGACTTGCCTCGAGGGGTCAGATCATCTACGTAGTCGATGCAAGTATACTTCTGATTATGCCCTGCACCATCGAGCGTCACATCCCAGCTGAAGCCAGATTTTCAAACGAGTCAGTTGTGCATGACCAGACGGAATGCACGTTGCGACACATTCGGATTTCAACACCTAACTACAGTACATGTACAACAACCGAGTGTCACAGCATTCCTTTGCACAAACTTACAATCTCATCGCCTCATTCATTGAGGAAGAACGAAGTACCACTTCTGGTTCTCAGGGGCGGAGCCCGGCCGGTGAATATCGAGAACAATCTGAGCATAAATGGCGTGAACATGGATGAATCCTTGGTAAGACGTTACATACAGGACTGCCGTCTATAGCAGGAGTTTGCACGGTCCAGACACTGGTTAGAATCACAGGGGACTCGACTTGAATCCTAAAATTAAATGTCAGCGAAAACATATTCCAGCAAAAAGTTCAAGTCAAGCTGACTGGTAGGGTCCACCCTCTGGTCCGGTAATGATCCAGGTGGTTAGAGGTAGGTCACGGTCTGGTTTTCCCACCACACTTCTGTCCTGGCTTTGGATATTCAACGGAAATGGTTCGCCATTTACCATGATGAACAGCTGGTATTGTTGTTCTCCAACCTGCACGACACTCCACTGCAAGCAAACGAAGATGTGACGGGACCCTGCAGAAAATGGAAGCATAGTTGACATACCAGGTTTGCTTCCCCTCTCGTGACGACGGGTTGTGGGCTTGGATCATCAAGGTTGATGCCTACCAACGGACTAGGGTCTGCGGCGAGTCGGAGGCTGTATGTCCCTGGTTGAAGACCCATTATTTTCAGAGTGAGAGGTAGTGCTGTATCGTGGGGTGTTGGGGGTCAACAGTACGGATGAGCTCCTGCCTTATATCGTCGTCTGCACGACTGCGCAATCGGCATCCACAATTGTCACCTCCATTCTAGCCCGGTATAGCCCCACATGGCGTTGGACGGAAGAGAACAATCACCGATGGTAAAAAAACTAAGTTCAAGGGCGGTCATGCAGCGAGGCTTAGTGGTGGTTGCGCTCGTAACCCGTTAGTCATAGTCATACTTTCAGGAATGAGGTCAAACAGGGAACACACTTCAGCGGGTTGATCCAGTGAACGCTGGGACTCGATGCCTCGCAATGGTTAGTTCGGGCTACCCTCACCGTGACAGAAGGCCGTAGATTGGCCTAATCTACGGCATTCTCATCGCACGTCCGGATAGTCCAATGAATTTCCTCTCGAGGTTGGATATATATAGAGATGCGGCAAGTTGATGAGTGACAGAATGGGGATGACACCTGAATATTGAACTTCTGTGTATGGGGATAGGGAAAACCACTAACTTGACCAAGGTTTGCGCAATGGTCCTTTCGCCACGCTGGGAAAAGCCTGGAAAGAGGGAGAACCCATGCCAGAGCAATGGGGAGGTGGTAAACTTAGCCTCGTCACAAACATACACTCCATAGCACCACAACCTGGTTTCCACCTTCACCGCCAACCATCACTAAATCAGACATCGACGATGGAGAAGAAGGTAATTGTTATGGGCACTCGGACGGGCTTGGTGAGGTGTTGTTCATCGTTACAATGGAGAGAAGAGAGCGTGGGGGTTTCGTCAGCGGCTTACATAAGAACAGTCACCTCCGAAGGTCCAGGACCATTAGAAACCGGACTCGGAGAGAGGTTGCGAGCACGATCGACGCGATGTGGCTCGAGCGACGATGTTACCACGTTATACTGGTCCTACCATGGCTTGAGACCCCATGGGCCCCACACTTCATCGACATCGGTATCTCCGCACCAGCGACACGGCGCGGTAACCCCCGGACAGCGAGGTTAGTATTGGCAACACTTCCTTCCTTACGTCCTCCACGTGCCTATTCAGCTCAGACAACACTTCCACATCCCCTTTTGAAAGGTAGGGCGACGTTCCCAACGCCATGTCTATGCCTAATCTACACCAATACTCGCTGAACCGGTTGTTCGCATGACGCGTCCACTTACTTGGACAGACGGTCTGCTGCGACCTGCTTTTCATCATTCGACGCATATCCCACCTCGTTTTTTTTTTTCTTTGGCACCACAACGATACCCCCGCTTTGCTTCGTTTTCGTGAACCCCCCACCTACTTATCGCTATGCATCTTGGATGATCTCCGCTGTTTGATATCATCCTGCGATGTAACCCTGCTGTCATTCAAACCCTGAATCGATCTGTCGAGATGTAAACAGTACAGGGCGATGAAGCCATGACAGCTAGACTGTTCCATGCGACTCCTCTGAATCACGAAAGGCGGATTCCTCTACGATCTGGTCGTGTGTCACGTCCGCATGACTCAACCCCTCGAACATCACAGCAGGCAAAGACTCCGACATCGCGGCTGGGACGCGGTATGTTCCACCAAAGCGAACGTCCGAATGGAGACGAGACGATATGTTGTTTTGAGCCCTACGTATGGATCCGGAATCCTAGTTGGTACGTCGTGGCCCAAGAAGACGCCTGTGAGAAGATTGGAGTCCTTGAGAGGTCAGATTCTGCTGGGATGTGACGCTCGATGGTGCTGGGCGCAATAAGAAGTAGCATCTACTACGACATAAGTCAGTTCCGCATGACTAAACAGAATGCATGTCGTATTTCCTTGCATTCAACGCATACCATATGTACAATAGCTGAGTGTTACAACGTGGGCCCCGTTCGTTCGATATTACTTACACAAATTTACAATCCCACCATTGTTTTACTCGTTGACAGGAACGAAGTACCACTTCTGGTTCTCAGGAGTGGGGCCTGGCAGCATGAGAGGAGCGAGAACAACCTGAGCGTAAATGGCGTGAACATGGATATATCCTCGGTGAGACTATACATACAGGACTCAAGTCTGTAGCAGGAGTTTGCACGGTCCAGACACTGGGTGGAATCTGAGAGGAGTCGACTTGAATCCTAATTTAAATGTCAGCGTGGTAACATGCTCCAGTAAAAAGTAAGTCAAACTGACTGGTAGGGTCCACCCTCCGGTCCAGTAATGATCCAGGTGGGCTGAGGTGGGTCTCGGCTTCCCACCACATTGTTGCCCTGGCTTTGGATGTTCAAAGGATAAGGATAAGGTCCGCCATTTACTACAATGGACAGCAAGTAAGATCCCTCAATGTGCTGGACGTTCCACTGCGGTGAGTCATGATCAGCACATGATGGCACCCTGTCGAAAATGGAAGTATAGTTGACATACCACGTCTTGGGGCCCTCTCGTGAGGACGGGTTGTGCACCCGGACCGACAACCACGCCTACCAACGGACTAGGGTCTGCGGCGAGTCGGAGATTGTATAACCCTGGTTGAAGACCCATTGCTTGCTTGAAAGTGAGAAGAAGTGCTGTCCCGTGGGGGTCAACGATACCAATGCTAATGAGTCGCCCCTGCCTTATACCGTCGACTGCGTGACTGCGCAAGAGCGAGGCACGATTGTCACCTCCATTCTAGCCCGGTCTAGCCCTACATGACGTGGGGCGCAAGAGCGCAATCACCGCTGGGACTCGATGCCTCGCAGGTTGGTCGGGGCTACCCCCCTCGCCGCGACATCGGAGCGTCACCCTCCAATTTTGGCATAAGAACGCTGTAGATTGGCCGAATCGACGTTCGGGGATAGCCCAATGGATTTCCTCTCGAGATTTGGCCGTATCTGGAGATGGCAAGTTAGTGGGCGGATGACAGCTGAATATTGAATCTGCATGTAACCATGATGAATTGGGCAAAACCACTAAGGTTTTCTCAGGACAACGGTCTCTTCGCCACGCTGGGGAAGGCCAGAGAATCCATGCCAGAGCAATGGGGAGAGTCGTGGTTGAAGCTAGCTAAGACACGTGACTAGACAGAATTCAACAGGCGCATCGCGCATCGCAACCGCCCAAAATCCGATCCAACAGACTCTGATGCGTCGGACATAGACGAATCAACACCAACGACGGACCCAACCTACAGTCGGCTTTGGAACTCGTCCTAACCAACTATACATCTCGTAGGCTCGTACGGCGCCGCGCCCTTATATATCCGGGGAACCATTCATCTAATTTTCTGATACAGTCGTTATGATCGCTGCTATCGCGTACGATTATGGTTGAGCGTTTGTATGCGTTCCCTGGCTCGCTACAGCTTTGACGTCGACCCCCCACACCCGTCTTCCGCAAGTTCGCCGCCAACCATCGCAGAATCAGACCTCGACGATCGAGACGAAGGCGTCAACGGCTTAAGCACAGTCATGTCTAGAAGGACCCATATAAACCGGGGAGACAGGGCAGGACGGTTGCGAGCACGGTCGACACGGCTCGAGCGACGATGTTGCCACATTATACCCGCCCCATGGCTCGAGACCGCTCCGACACGGTAACCCTTGTCTGCCGTTTTCACGGCCTTGCCAACCTCCTTGAGGCGTTGGAAAACTTGACCGTGGTAGTGGTACGTGTTCAAGGAGCCCCCCCTCCCCAGACAACAGATTTGTGTCCTCGCCCCACTAAGCCTTACTACGGTGACTAAGTTGCCACTCACTCTACACGTTCTCAAGTTGACCCGGGCTGCGGTATCGGAGCCGATCGAATGGGATGCGTCATGCACGAGTGATCAGCGCGACAAATCGGTTAACGACCACCTACCTATGGGCCCTGGACCTGCCTCCACCGCTCGGCGAACCCGTGAAGCCACCGAACGAGCCCGCGAGTGTTGAGCTCGAGGGGGAGAAAGCTGCGACGGCGAATGAACGGGCGACGAAGCGGTCGTGACGGGCATGTCCAGGCATGTTGAGATTCCGAGGACGTGCCAGACGAGCTGCGAAATACATCAGAACAGTGGTGCAAGCGACTGGTACCAGGGGAGTAGGACTACTCACCAAAGCCAGTTCAGAGCGGGCTAGACGAGTCGGGCGGTGAAACGATAGTAATAGGCGATGTCTACGGCCGCCATGAACACCCCAGAGATGAGGAGAACGCGTAACGTCGAGGCAGATGCCCACGAGGGCATGAGGGTGACCGAACCCAGTTAGGAGGACTTTGGGACCGCACAACTCGCTGATTGTTTGCCGTCGTGGTTACTTCATGTCGTACATCAGGCCAACGATAAGTTGACTATTCGGACATCACGCATAATTGTCGAAATACGGTCCTTTAAATCACTTAACTGGCGCAGGAAATTATGAGGACCGTACCTACTCATAAAACAAGTAATTATGCAAATTTTAGACCTAGTTATGGGGGGCCTTTTTCCTGATGTGACTAGGGGCGTTGGGCAGGAACCGTTAAGCTTCAACGGTTCTCGCCCAACGCCCCTACTCTCATCCTGGTTTCAGACAGCAGGTAACCGCAGAGGGGAGTTGTCAACCCCTTGACTGCTTGCTTGATCTAATCCTTTCTTATCCCTAGAAGACGTTCGCTCCTGCTTCCGCCGATGTAATAGTTCCACGATTTTGGTGTAACTGTGATGCCTTTGAAGAGGTGGTTTTTCTTGGGGCGGCGCTTGCTCCGGTGGTATTGAGGCCGGTGTGTCGCTGTTATGTTTCTGCAAAGGTGTAAAGTCTTTACAACATAAGGAAGCCTCCAATTATGAATTTATGATTTCACTTACCGCATCTTTTGTTGCATGTAGGTTCTTTCCTCATGATATTGAGATTCTGCTGACGAAGAAGGAGGCCGGCCCCTCCCACGATGGACTGGAAGTCGTGGCAATTCCCACGTAGACGTGTCGTCCACTTTACCGTCGCGGCAACGGATATCAACTAATTGCCGGATTTCGCCAACAGCTCCGCCTCCCTCGACGGCGCGACGACGACGATATAATTGACCGCAACACAACACGACGAGCGCAAGGAAGCACCGCCGTGCCCTCCCACCACTCACCACGATGGCGTTGACGCGTCGACCACGATGCGACGCCAGCGGCACCACAACCACGCATCATGACGGCGCAATTGATGCAGCGACGGTGACGCGACGACAGCACCGCCGTGCCTGTACCACCTCACCCCCTTACCCCCTCACACCACTTAAGTACCACGACGGTCACGCGACGGGCACAACGATGGCACCGCTCTGCCGCCGTTGCTACCACTACACCCTGCTTTCACCATTCACTACGCCGTCGACACCCAGTGTCGCAGTGTCAATAGCACCGCCATGTCCGCGTCATCACCACCTGCTCTCCCCACCACTCTGCGACAACGCGACGTCACCGACGGATGACGACGCGATGCCATGCTCGTGCTACCACCAGACCCCTCCTTCTACCACTCAACGCGACGACGGCGACGGCATGCCCGTGCCACTACCGGACGTTGGTATTAGCGAAGGTCGACGAGAACGGCTAATGTTCACCGCAGTGCGGGAGCATGTGTTGGAATAAATCCGTCCTTCCTTACGTCCTCCACGTGCCCATTTGCGCTCAGACAATCCACCTCCAGTCGTCCCCCTTTTGAGAGGGAAGGTGACGTTCCCGACGCCATGTCTACCCCCATCCTTGCCCCCGCTTCTCTCCACGTTTCTTCGCCAATACTCGCTGAACCTCGTCCCTCCGCTGACTTCATGAAAATGGACTCACCCATCCGTCCGCCGAATCCGATCGCTCTCAAATCGTACGCGCCGGAAAATTCATACGAGACCTCAACGGTCTTCCATGGATCGCCTCCTCAGGCGTCTCGAGCATTTGCGTGCCTGGCGAAGCGACGATACGACGATACAACCGGCCGGTCGCCAAGAACAAGGGGTTCTGGTACCAGTCGCATGCAAAACGTCTCGACTTGCTCGCAGGGCCCTCGACGACGGGGTCACTCTTTCAACAAGTGCTGGGGGGACACATTCAGCTGGTCCTGCCAGCACCGTTCATCCTGGGCTCGGGCGCCAATCTGCTGTTTGCGCAGCCCAGTAGGTCGGAGGGGGCGTTGGATCGGCAGGGTCTCGTTTGCCGTCTCACGACGGGTCCCCACCGACGGAGAGTCACGGGAGCCAAAGCGCAGGTGTTGGCGCTCGCGTACATCGCGCAGCTACTGTTCGTGTTTCCCTCTGTCCAAATCCGGGGACCCACCCGTGGCCCAACTTCCACGCCCGGTATACATGCTTGCAAATTTCGCCGTCGCAGTTCAGGCCGCAAGATGGGCGGGGGTGGGATTTTGGAGATAGGTCCGAGGCTGTTCCTTCCCCGATTGTCTGGGTCGCTGACGTTTGCGTGACGCGTCCACTCCCCCTGGAACAGGAAGTCGTTTTTGTGCTGCTGCGACCTGCTTTTTCATCTTTCGGCCCCCGTTCTCGATGACACAGCGGCGATACATCTGATTCATTTTCGTTGACCCCCCGTCTATTTATCACTATGCTATCCGCGCATATACTAAGCGTTATGTGCTTTTTTTTTCGTTATCATTTCTTGTGTTTAACATTGCGTCATCTCATGTCTTGGCATGCAATCCTATGTCGCTGAGCAGTGCGTCAAGCTGGCCGTTTTACCAACATCGGTGCTAAGCACTCGTCATTCATGCATTTCCAATAGGCGTGCGTATCTTAATTTTCTGCATCACGGTTGTTGTTCAAGTCACTGATCGGTCGAGACATACTTACATAGTACTGAGCGCCCCGGGCGAAGCAATGACAGCTCGACCGTTCTACGCTACTCCTCACGAAAGACGGATTCCTCTATTTCATCGTCATTTCCAACTTGAACTCGGGGGTCTCATGTATGGGTCAGGATTAGAATGATTACATAACACGATGACGGTACTCGGCACCTTCCATGTCCGAGTCTCTGCTGCTAAGTAAGCTGGTACTACGTCGTGGCCCAGTGTAAGAAGACGTCCATGGTTAGATCATCTACGTAGTAGATGCTACTTCTTATTACGCCCCGCACCCATCGAGCGTCCCACCCCAGTTGAAGCCAGATATTGCGAAGCGTCGGTTCCGCGTGACCAAACAGAATGCATGTCGTATATCCTATCCTTGCTTTCAACGCATACTATGTATATGTACAACAACTGAATGTTACAAAGCCCCGTTCGTTCGATATTCCTTACACGAAGTGACAATCCCACCATTGTTTCCACTCATTGACTGCTGCCGGGAACGAAGTACCACTTCTGGTTCTCAGGAGTGGGGCCTGGCAGCCTGAGAGGAGCGAGAACAACCTGAGCGTAAATAGCGTGAACATGGATACTATATCCTCGGTAAGAGTTAAGACTGTACATACAGGACTCGAGTCTGTAGCAGGAGTTTGCACGGTCCAGACACTGGGTGGAACATGAGTGGAGTCGACTTGGATCCTAATTTAAATGTCAGCGTGATGACACACTCCAGCAAAAAGTAAGTCAGGCTGACTGGTAGGGTCCACCCTCCGGTCCAGTCACGACCCAATCGGTCGGCGACGTCGATGGGTCTGTGTCTCCCACTATACTTTTGTCCTGAGTTTGAATCCTCAACGTATATGAGGTGTTGTCTACTACAATGAACATCTGGTATCGTCCTTGCTTGGTCTGCGCGACATTCCACTGCGAGTAATAAACAAAGATTTGATCGGCACATGGAACACACCACCATGCAGAAAAAGGAAGCATAGTCGACATACCAAGTTTAGCTCCCCTCTCGTGCGGACGGGCTGTGGGATTGGATCGCTGAGGTTGATGCCTACCAACGGGCTAGGGTCTGCGGCGAGTCGGAGCTTGTATACCCCTGGTTGAAGACCTCTGGACATGGTTTCAAAGTGAGACGAAGTGGTGTATCGTGTGGGTTGTTGTAGGTGAAGTGCGAATGAGCCCCTGCCTTTTTATCGTCGACTGCACGCCGGCGCAATGGCTATCCACGACCGTCGCCTCCATTCTAGCCCGGTCTAGTCCTCTATGACATGGGGGCGTAAGAGCACAATCACGGATGAAATTTAAGTTCAAGGTGGTCAGGTGGCAGACAGACTCATCTAGCAGTGGCGTTCATAGCCCGTTGGTTGTGTTTCAGGAACGAGCTACTCGATGCCTCGGTCAGTCTGGGCCACCGCTCGCCGTGAGCATCGGGGTGTAACACTGTCAGTTTTGGGATAAGAACGTCGCCGCTTCTAGGTTGGTCCAATCTACGATATCCTCGTCGCATGTTCCGAGAGAGTGACATTCTCTCCGTATCTGGAGATGGCAAGTAGGTGGGTGACAGGGATCATATACATATGTGCCGTTCGTAGATGGGAGTTACGTAATGATAAATTTTAGGTTTCGCAGCGAAACTGCTCTCGAGGTATCTGACCAGGTTCGGGCCCGGCGCAGAAGGTGATGCTTGGACTAGATATCATCGAACGATTGGGTCGGCAGGCGCGTGTAGAAGACGAAGATGTGTAGTTGGGGATGTGCTCTGGGACTGGTGACGATTTGCACAAATGTGCACTGCTTGCATTTATCAAATCAATATTGTATGGTTGCCAAACGAGAATGAGAGCGCACTCACTCGATTCTCCAGCTCATCCTCGAAGCGAGTCTCCGTCGGGAATCTTCAATGGCCTAAAAGATGGTGATGAGGAGACGGGGATGAGTTCGGACAGCTGCAAGTCGAATGTCTCGATCATGGGCAGAGACGCATCCGCGTCGATCGGGCTGCGTAGATCAGGCGACGTTGGGCACGGAGGGGGAGAGAGTGTTGTTCCCCATTGCCAAAGGGCAGTGGCAAGGAATTGTACGTTGCCAACTTGGTAGGATGCGATGATGGAGCACTGCAAACAAACACAAGCATTAGCATCTAGTCATCGCTACAATGTCATCTTGGAGCAAGTCGGTGCTATTACTTCAACAGGTAAGAGGATAGCCTGCAAGGTCCGAATGGAGCTTTCTGCTGTACTGATGAGTCGCGAAGGGCACGGATAGCACGCTATAAGGGTGCTACTCTCGATCGTGGGCGCTGCTCGCAGTCGTCTCCGAGTCACCCACTTCATGTCCGCCAAATTACAGTCTGCTTTGGAACTCATCGTCCTGAACAACTATGCATCCCGTACGGCGCCCTTGTATGACCGGGAATTGTTCATATAATTTGCTCGTACAGTCGTTATCATCACTGCTGTCGTGTACGATTATAGTGAGCATTTTTGTGCGTTCTATGGCTCGTCACAGTTGTAACGTCAAACTGCAGTCCTCACCTTCTCCAGCGAGGTTTGCCGTTTCTTCTTTCCATCTATGTCAGGGCTGACTACCCGCAAAGGTAGAGTACGTTTGGGTAAGGAATTTTCAGTTATCACTGTGCAGAACGTCACCGACAGTTTCATAGTGCAGACCATGGACCTGGGTTTCCACAATATTCATTGTCGTGCGCACGATTCTATGATACCGCACCGTGGCCCATATATTATCAACCGATTCCTACAATAGGTCCGTTACATTGGTCTTTGTTCAGTCTTGTAAGTCTTTTTGGCTAGCATATAACATGTTTTTTGCTTGCTTAACCCTGAATATGTTCAAGGACAATCGCAATTTGTATGTTCAGCTGTTCAGCCTTGCGTCTGTCAGTAACCGGTACATTCGCAGTCGGCAGTACCTTCTTTCCTGGCCCACTGGAAGTCGGTTTTTCCTATATTACGCATCATTTGTCACTCACATTCCTATCCCACAGGCGTATGTATTTTTTAATTTTAAAATGAACCATGGTTTTTTAACGGCACCATAGATGTAAGTTATATATCCATTGTCTACGATGTCAAAGTTAGACGAGATATGTATTGTACAGGTAGTGTGGTGATTCTAATATCCGTATGGACATTCATAATTTTCCTTTTCGCCGCCGATTGTGAGTCCACTCACCCTTCCACATTGTGTCTTTCGTTTTGTTAATTTGGGTTGCAGTGGTGATGATTCTACGTGTTTACGCCATGTGGAATCGATCGAAAGCGATTCTTGGTATCCTTCTGTTCATTTACCTAGTGGAAATCATTGCGACTGTCGTTGTCAATGGAATTTATGACGATCCCCACACCCACTTCTCAGGTCTGTTTTCAATTATATGCGCTGGTACAAGGTCGATCTCACCTAGACTGCTTTTCTCAGTACGAATCGTCCGAATTTCCACATCTTCATTTTGCGATGAGTCCGCTGTCAATGTCTCGCGGGTGGTTAACTTGTATGTTGTAGCCCCTCGATTTGCTGTCGCTGCTGCACTGGTGATTCTCGCTGTCGTCAAAACACTTAAACAATCGGTGCGGATGTATAGAGCCACTAAACAATGGCAACCCAACCGCTACGTACGGCTACTGGTGAGGGACGGAATTCTTTATTTCTTGGCGTACGTCCAATCCTCTCAAGTCCATCCATCCCGTCCGTCACCCGTCGCTGGTCCTCTTGACAACCACACGCACACATACTCACCTAGTCGATAGGAACGTGTTTGCCCAAACCACGAATTTGGTCGATTCAGCAGGCGTCGTACCCAACAATCGCACCCTCGTCGTCCTGAGCATCTTTACTACGATCGCATTCCGTCCTCTCGTGCCGCGGTTCATCATCAGCGTACGTGAGCTGTACGATCGTGACGTCCGTGGTCGCGTTCACGTCGATACGGGGTTCGGCGTGCTGTCACGGTCAAACGATGGTCTGGACGCCACCTTGTCTGCGATCGCGTTCGAGGAGGTGGATGATCAGGGACGGCAGAGCTCCGAGGTGGGTGGTGGTGTCGTAGACGTCCCGTCGGACGTCGAAACGGTTCGTAGAGCACAAGGATCCGGTACGAACGAGGGCTTGGCTGCTTGATGGAGTGTGAGAACTGTGGTGTGAGATGGTCGAGGTTGCTGTTATCTTGGGTGGTAGCTGTTGAAGGCTCGTGTCGTGACTAGATGGAAGGGGGATCACTGGAGACATTGTCGCCGTATCCTGCTCTCTCTTCCTTGTCAATCTTTATTTCAATACGTCATGCCAGTGTTTGAAGTGCCACGCGCCATAGTCATGGCGGATGGCGTGTGGCAGTTGTGAGTGTGTATACGATTGGCTGTCGTATGGAGGTGGTGCGAGCGAGAGATGGCCCATCTAATCATACGCGCAACTTATGCGGGGGTGTCAAAATGTGCCTGTGAAAAATTGCACGTGCCTTTGAGAATGAGACGACTGTGTGTGGTAAGACGAGGCCCTGCTGGTGTGCGGTGGCAACGCCAACTCCGAAAACTACTCGATCTTGGCCATCGTGCACTCTCAACCGAAGCTGGTCCAGGTCCCCAGTGAAGCGGTACGTACCTCGAGCGATACCCCCACATTCGCCAAGACGGGTACATACAACGATGGCATCGAGAAAGCTGAATAGGACGGGTTTTACGAGCAAAAAGGCCCACTGGGGGCCTTGTTGATTTGGTAGTTGGCGCTTGGTTGGTGCCATTTTGGAGGTGGACATGACGGTGGGGCTTTGTTCGTTGTAGGGAAGGCAGTGCCACAATGATCTTTTCCGGGCTGAGAGACTACGAGAGAAACAAATCTAGGGCTAGCGTGTCTATTGAGAGAGATGCCAGACAGGACCTCGTAATATAAGGGGGTCCGTTCGTAAAACAGGGTTTCCTAAGGTGGGCTGGGCGTAGCCCAGGACAGGGGCTCAACCAGCGTAGAACGTTGGGTGGATCTGAGTTGGGTGAACCGGGGTGCGCAGAGAACCGGAGCGGTGAAAAACTCCGGGCCGCGCACGGAAAAGCCTGCTGGACAAAGGGCCGAGAGAGAAATGGGGCGATGGTGGGTGGGGCAAGAAACTGAAGGATCTAAGCGATCGCGGAAGCAGATCAAGATGCGCATTTATCGTTCCATCGACGTCGGAGCCCGAAAACCCGCTGAGGCCTTCGTCGGCCGAAGCTCCCGCATGTACTTGCGATTTGAAACAGCCCACCTGATCTCCAGAACTGGATCCTTTTTTCCCTCGGCAACTAACTTAGGCGATGATGATCAAGCTTCCCCATCAACTGCGATCAAGGACTTGGCGGATTGATAAACAAAGTTGCAGCCACAAGTAGACGTCCTCCACCCATCATCACTGCCTCGATGGCATATGCTGTGTGCTATGTGCCCAAGTTATGTGACGTTGGTAAGTACGTTCCAGACGTTTGTCTCACACCCAAGAGAGCGCTCCCTCTCAAGTACACGATGGAACTCAATGGACAAGTCCGCAGTGGTCGTGTGGTATTCACTAGTACTTACTACTGGCAACTTTATGTACTCACTTGGACAAACGCACGCTCCAGATCCACTGCCGATCTCGCTACCAGGGCAGGGTTCCCCCCCCCAGGGCTGCCATACCGTCTTAAGGATCGCGAAAGAAACAGTACGAGGACAAGTAGTTGGATTTATCACAAACGTTGTGATGGCGCCATACGTGTATGTATGCTTGCGTCGGCAGGTGTACCAGGGGGCAGATGGACTGAGGACCAGTCAGATTGCTGATTACGGGTCAGCTGCGGTGCACCTAGGAAAAGCAGAAACAACGGGTCGAAAAACCCGATTGATGCCAAGGTACGTTCAACATTTTTTTTTCTTCCCCATTGTTGCTCAGACCACATGACATGGATGACAGGATGATATTCCACGTTCAAGCCTTAATTCGCACTGGCAAAAAGGTAGCGGAGGCTCGACAATGGCTCACATGGCAGAACACACGTATATTTGTGTATCTTTTGACGACATGCACTATCATCTATGGGCGTTTTTCCAAGGGATGTCAGTAACCGCAAGTGGTGGTAACGTGGACCAGGCGACAGACAGCGCGAGAGGTTGAGATCATGGAGTGCTATCGGGAATGAAGTAGATAGGCGTTGGTGAACAACGAAAAACGAATTGACTATCCACACATCGTCCCTCCTCAGCAGCCATGAAGGCACAAACATTGAGTTCCAAGCAGACAGGGATCGTTCAGGTGGTATTGTGGGTATTCCCGTTCTGCTCACAAGAGTGAGGACTGAAACGAGCTGACCTGTGTGAGTTAGCCCGGATGGTGTTTGAACTACTGAGTTTTTGTGTGTAAATTCCACGTTCTCATGTGTATACAGTCGATTGTTTGTACCTTATTCTTCTTGCTCGGCCTCGTCTCTCTCGGATGGAACATGTACAGTGTCTATATGAGCACGTCGAAACGAGCAGTCAAGTCGAAGCGGATACTCATGCGTCTTCTATATCCTCTGGCCGACTCAAACAAACGCTGGCCATCCGCGTGCAGCATGTCTGAACTGTCCAGTAGAGAAATGAAGAGTGGGAGAACCACAATCGGAGCCGCGAACGGTCCACAATGAGATGCAGTTGAACAGCAAAACACACCATGAGTATTCTTATCAAGGAACAGATTCAGGATTGCCGAGTGGTTCAAAGCGTGCGACTTGGGCTTGTAGGCTTGCGTGGATAGGCGGGGATACATACCTTCCTGTTCGGAAGCAGAACGAGCAAGAGACGGACATAGTATGACTCTATGTGATTCAAGTTTGACGGACTTTGAATAATCATCAGCAACCCTGTTTCAACTCCCCGAAATGTATTTACGAGAGACCTGGCATATCAATGCTTCTGTTGGCTACATAGAAGTGATGGCAGAACGTGTTTAGACTCGGATCTCAGAACCGGATTGCTATGCACATAGCCAGACATAACCCATCAATGTATTATTAGGACATATCACCACCCTTTCTGCGGTATGAGATCAAAACCCCGCCACGCGCTGGATCCAATGCAACGGATTCAAGTTCGTATTACAGAGAGTAGGTGATAAATGCCCTTCCGTACGTCTTTCCAGGCGACTCTCCAACTGGTGCCCGTCGCTTCCTGTCAACATTGTCACAGTTTCCTTGACATTTCATGTCTTCCGAGCTACAGTCCGCTGCGGAACTAATCGTTCTAAACAACTATGCAACCGGTATTGTCATTCTTGAACCTATTGATCATTCACCTAACATTCTAATGTAGTCCTCACCCTTACTGTCATTGCATATGACTATCGTAAGTGGGCGTTTATACCTGTTCACCCTCACTTCACCATCAAAATCCCAGTCCTTACCTTCTCAAGAGAGGTATTTCATTTCTTCTGCTTGTCCAATTGATGCCTACTCTCTTCGACAAAGGTAGAATATGTTTGGGTAAAGGGTTCTCTGTCATCACCCCCTTACAGTATTCCCTGACTTGGACAACCTCACAGTGCCGACCTTGGTCCTGGATCTCAACAATGTTTATCGTCGTATGCTTTCCGCTATGGATCGTGTGTTAGTTCTCTGAATATGTGATAGGTCCGTTACGTTGGGCTTTGCTCGGTCATGTAAGTGTTCTGGTCGATTGAGACACGCTTTGCACATGGTTTACTCCATTCTCAAGCACTGCTTCACTTGGTATGTCCAATGATCCAGCCCAAGGACAAGAGCTCAACCAGTACATTCTCAGATGGCAGTACCTTCATTCCTGGGCCTCTTGAAGTAAGTGTCTTTTAACATGGCTCGTTGTCGATAATCCTATTCCCCTAGGTGTACGTATTCTGTCGTTTGATTAAATCATGCGTTTGAACAGCAAAATAGTTGTAAGTGTATCTATTTACCGACAACATCTTATAATGAGACGGGTATATCTCACAGGCACGGTAGGATATATATTATCTTCTTGGACATTCACAGTGGTTGTTTTTGCAACTGATTGTAAGTTATTTCGCCCATCCGAACATGTCTTTCATTGTGTTAATTGCGGGTATAGTGGTGATGCTTTTGCGTGTTTACGCGATGTGGAATCGATCCCAAACCATTCTTTCGATCCTTCTGTTCTTTTACGTGGTACAAGTTATAACCTCTATCACCGATGGTGCAATATATGACAATCCAAATACTCACTTCTCAGGTATGCATTTATGACCGTGGAGATTGATTGCGTCGATAACACATCTCAGTATCGGTTGTCCAAGTTTCCAAATTTACATTTTGCAATTCCTCGTTCGTTAATGTTCCAGCAATATTCGATGGCTTGAGAGTAATCCCACGGTTTATTCTCGCTGTTGCACTGGTTGGTCTCGCGGTCGCCCAAACCCTGAAACAATCGGTAGGGATGTACAAACAAACGAAACGATGGGAGTTGAACCGCTACATGCAACTGCTCATCAAGGATGGGATTCTTTATTTCTTCGTGTATGTCCCTGTCCCATGCACATGCCCCGTTTGCTGGCTTTTCCTGACAACGAGTCGCTCTCCACACAGCAACGTGCTGTACCATAGCAATTTTCTGTTTTTCACGGTCGACATTGTACCCAACGATACCGCACTGCTCGCCCTAGTCACGGTCGCCTATGTGACCTTCTTCCCTATCATTCCCCGGTTCATCATCAGCATACGCGCGCTGTATGATCGTGACGCTCAAGGTCGTGTTCACGCTGATACCGGGTTTGGGGTACGTTCGCGGTCAATCGTCGGTACGGAGATGACCATGTCTGCGATGATGTTCGTGGATGGCGACCAAGTACAGCTGGATCCCGAGGGGAATGGCGCCAGCGATACGGACAACTTAAACGCGGGCGACATCGAAGAGGTTCACGGAGCAGTCTGAACGAGGACTGCATTGAGGAGGGTAGCGTTATTCTCGGCGCATGACGAGCGAGCTAGTCAGATTGCGCCGTGTTCTACTACATGCAAGCATACTAGTAGGTCATGTAGTTATACAGCTGTCATCATGCTTCTGGGTTCTCCAGTGGATATTGTCTCTTCAGATAGGCTGCGTTTGCTGTGACCCCCGAGAGCCGTCCAAACTAGAGTTGAAGGTGGGTGAGAGCGTGCTTGTAGGAAACACAAGTCGGACGAGGTTGAGTACGTACCGCGCGATCTCCTGCGTGCCTCCGCCGAGGGATAAAGCCCGAGTATGTGAGCAGGGAGTGGACACTGTCGGCTTCCAAGTAGAACGAGAGTGGCAGCGAGCTGAATGTGAGCCGAAGATAGGACAAGGGTGATGTCGACCAAATGAGATCACGTTCTGCCAGTGGTGAGAGGTAGAGGCCCGTCGATCACGGAGGGGACACAGGGGGGTCTGTGCCGTCAAAGGCTTAATAATAGTAGTGAACGATGGGAAAGAGATATACATACCCGATGAACATGGACGAGATGAGGGTGGAGGTCACGGAAGGCTTTGCCCTGAACAAGTTCGTGACCCGACATGGCGCGCTGGAAACTCGGTCGTCCAGAAGGGGCAAAAAGAGAGTTGTGGATTGCGTCACACACCTACCGCTTCGTTAGCATGCTTTGTGTATGAAAAAGGGACAACCTTGTTCAATTGATTCAGTGATTGTCGGACAATCAGGGTGCCACAGAGGCCTAGGTGAGCAACGGAAACTGATACCTACCCTGATTGACACGCGTCAGTCTCTTTGTTCTCTCCCCGGCTCTACAATTCAGGCCGTTCCTCACTGACGTCAAGCAACACGATATGCAGGTGCACAATGCACATATACCTCGACTTTGGACGTCGCCCGGTGTAGAGGAGTTATGGAAAGGTGCGTGAGAACTTCCTAACCGTGTCCTCACGTCATGTAGCCGATCACAACTGGCCTTTCGGATATTGGGCAAGACAGCAAACCTTGGATTTCCACCCTGCTCAAAAGAAGAACAACAAAACAATTTGTGAGCGACGAACAGAATTCAAGGTCTCCTTCAATCGCTGCCTACCAGATTCGAACACTAAGTACTGTCGAGCAGCATAACCTCCAGCGACAAGTTCCTATGATCGGCCAAACCCAGGGCGGTGTCTGATGGCCAAAGATCAGACAATCATCTTGTGAACGTTGAGCTAGCGCGTCGATCTATATCCGCATTTCCACTGTCTCGATGTAGATGCCACGGAGTTCGCCGTGGTGCGCGTCACGTGCTAGCACACTTCCTTCATCACCTGATTCTCCCTACCAATCTAAGTGACTCCCAGCATTTCTCCCTTACCAATACCCTCATTCAAATTCATTGCTTCCTCCTTGATCTTTATCGGGCTCAAACACCATATTTAGCATTGGACAACGATACGATTGAAAGGTCATACGGTGTTTTCAACGAGAGTCACACTCCTTCGCTGTACGCTTGAACCAGTCATCTTGTCCCCGCAAGAGCCAGAGCTGAATCAAGTATCAAACTAGACGTTCCATAGTACATACTATCATCAGGCTCATTTGGATGGATACATAAACAAGCTCTAGCGGATACATGTAACAATGGAATAGTGCCCACCAATTGACCACGACCCACATGACGTCTGCTGGAAACTCCGGGGGTGCAGGCCCAGAGATTGTTATAGCGACATGTCGATCGTGGGCACTTGGTCGACTGTATTGTCTCGAAAGCTCCCATCTTGCCGACATTGAATGCGACACGAGATATTTCAACGAATCTATCTGGAACGAATCCAAATCGTGAGCAGTGTTGATTGTGGTTCATCCACAAGCCAATGAACTCACGGAGAGCATCTGCGATATGCGACCCGAACGTACTTCTCTAAAAGGGTGCCGCTGCGGGAGGGACCAGAACAAGTGTATACCGCGACGAGACACCTCTGGCAAGCCTACAGCAAGCTTCGTCGTCAGTGAAAACGCGAGACAAACATGGTCTACTCACTGACTCATCGGCTCTCCTGGAGTAAATTGTAATAGCGGTCAGAACCTATCCTCCACGCTGGCAGTGTACGCTAGAAATGACTCACTATGCTACCACCTTTGTTTGTTGTCCTCACAATGATGCCTCCCGCAGCGTGAGCAGGCCGAGTAGAACCCCCAATGCTTGAATGTCTGCTGCGTGGGCTCTGGAAGATGATATGAACACCTAGAGTCGACATCAGCAAACGCCAAGTTATAGGCATGATCACGGCGCGGGTAAATGTGCCACAAAGCCTGCTTACATGTCAGAATCACCGAGTATAACTGATTACCACAACAACAAAGAAAATGTTGCATCCATCGAATTACGACTGTCGGCTTCAACCAAACCCAGTTGAGCGGTAAAGGAAACCTGTAAAAACGACTTTGCTTACGTCCTTCAAGTTGCTTGCAGTTACTGGCGTAGGTTGTCCGGAGCGCAAATAGAGTACTGTCGCAAACCAGTAGCACTGGTAAGCGTCCGTTGTAGTGAGGGTACCAACGGCAAGCCAGTCGACCGCAGCGGCAAAGTCAATGAGCGCTAGCGCTAGCGGTCACTCCGATGTGAGAGAAATGCAACCCAGGGCCTTATGTCATTACCAGCGACGTAGCTTCCCTCGACACATCCAGATGACTTTGACGCTGTGATTGCGGCTAGAGAAAAACACAAAAACCGGCGTCGTAAATTCAGTCTGAGATACGTTATACCCAAGGTTGAATTTTACATACCTCCTGCACGTGTCCAGGACTTTGTAGCATATCCTCAGTTCGGTCATCAGGGTCGCAGTGGACGTCCTTTTTGCTCCCGACTAGATGAATGTTTCCGATACCAAAACGCACTTTGAGTACGGATGATCCGCCAAAGTCCAGTTTTATGAGCATACCCGATTGGCTTCATCCGGTGATGGGGGAGGGGAGGGCGGGTAACAGTAGGATCCATGCCACGACATAAAAACAGAGACTGGAAGAGCGAGATGGTATTTTGTTGCCACTGATTGCATTCGCGTGTCCGTTGGGCGTCTGCAACGGCGGGCGATGAGACGGACGGGGGAGTGGATGGAAAACATCGTTCTCTACCGTTCTCTATTTATAACTGCCAAACTCGAGAATGGTGATGTCATTGTTCGTTATGTAAGCTGGTCACGGTTGTCACAGACCGAGTTGATGAGCGCCTGCTAAGCTACGCACACCCTATCACAATACATATAGAGGCCAGTACGACGTCGTACCTGTCTCCTTTCTTTTTTCCCTCAGAATCACTCAGTAAGTCTCGCCCAACAGTACAGTCAACCAGACATTCTCTGAGCCATAACTCCTCTCGTTCTTCCAGTCTCTGTTTTTTTTTTGTCGCAGTACTCCCGCCAATACTGCCGCCTATGAACATAAAGCAGTGGGTTCCGCTCAACACAATACGTTACCCAAATATCAGACTCCCACCAGTCGCGACAAGCACCTGACGTTCAGCAATCTGGACGGCAGGCCAGGTGTCATTCGCGGTGAACCATCAACAAGGATCCATGTGCAGCTTGAAGATGATGGTGACCACCTTGAGAATACATGTTTCCGCTACCAAGGGCACCTGTTCAAGTCGGTAGAGACGAACAAGAGACCGAGGATGGCTCTGCCAAATGCGGCGGCATTGGGGATAACGCCACTCCGTTTCTCATACATCTTGTATGGGACAAGAACAATTTCATCTCCATCTGACATCGAAGCTACATACTAAGTACTGGCACTGTTCTCCTCATGGAGCTGGAAATGTTTGGTTCACATATGTGCCTGCTGACTCCCAGTTCTTGGTCGTGATAAGTATCGGGGATCAAACAACCTCCAATCACGGATGGCATAATTCTGGTTCCACCCCGCTGCAATCCAATTTTCGCTAACACTCCTCACTCTATTCTGTTAGCACTATGCTGCCTTGTGTCCTAATACTTATCCAAGAACAGCCAGTCTCGAATCTCAATTCGCAGGTGCAATTGCGGCTTGCTAAACATGCCTTGTTCGCCAGCTATGTCTTGGCCCGATTGGCGAGCGGATGACCAATTTCTGTGATCAAGATGATTTCCAACTCGAGTCATGTCTCCAGTCTCTCGTTTATCGGGAACACGCCACGACAAGTTTTCCCCGTCCTCCGAGTCAACGAAGACATGTGGAAGATATGCGGTGCGTACACCGCCTCATTGTCCAGCGAGCGTGCTCTGACCCACAAAGCCAGTACCACAGTCCTGTTGTGACGGGGGGGTGAACACGAACGCACCGTCGTTGGAGTATTGCATGGAAAGTGCATGATGGCTCGGACTCGAAAGGAAGAGCAACATGCACGAGGTGCTAGTCCTGTGGTGAACGTTGTTTTCGCCAAGAAATCAGTCGTTTAAATAGTAAACAGTCCGCATACGTTTTCTACCTGAACCCCCCCACTGAAATGGGTCATACCAGCCTCCCCTCCCCTCCAATCCGACCCCAGTTGCCAGACTGGTTGACGGCCCTTGTTACGAGGGGCGAGTCGTCAGACCAAACCAGAGACGGCACAGCACGCACCCCATCGACAGCACCCGCGTTGTCCGTTTCACCCGCCACATTGGAATCCGGCCCATCTCGGTCGACGTCCGTGAACACCATCGTGGACATGGTGGTATCCGCGCCGACCTCCGACTGCGAACGTACGCCGAACCCAGTATCGACATGAAAGCGACCATGGGTGTCGCGATCATACACCGCGCGTATGTCAATGATGAACCGTGGGCTGACAGCGTAAAAGGCTATGTAACCACACGTGGTCAGACCCAGGTTTGTGGTGTTGTTTGGTACGATGTTGACTTCGAAGACGAACAGATAAATGACGTGGAAAAAAACATTCCTAGAAATGAAATGACGTGGAAAGCACCGTCAGTTTTTGTATGCGTATGATGGTCGGCAGCACGAGAAAAGTGACGTCATGGGGACATACACAAGGAAATAGAGAACTCCATCTCTCAGGAATAATCGCATGTAGCGGTTGAGCTGCCATTTCTTCGTCGCTTTGTACATGGCGACAGATTGTTTCAAAGTTTGTGTGACGACAAGAACCCCCAACGCAACAGCGAGAAACAAACGCGTAAAAATAAAAAATGCGTCTGCCACGAAAGGAAAATTCAATGTTACATAGCTGCAAGATGAAAAACCGGGCACTACGGTCGTTACTGAGAAATAAGTGGGTAAAGTCGGCTACTGTTCCAACGCGCCCAAGTTATATAGTACATACCTGACAAATGGGTCTTGAAATAGAGATAGATCTCCCCAAAGACGGAGCTGATGATTTGCACGACATAAATGAATAGAAGCGTCCAAAGGATTGCCCTAGATCTATTCCACAATGCATAAATGCGCAGGATCATCACGACTGTCGTTTGAATTAACATGGCAGAAGATGCGTTCAAAAGACAGGTCAACTTACAATCGATAGCGGAAACAAACACTATGAATGACCAAACGCCTATTTGATATAACGCCCTACCTTTTGGGTCATGTAGTCTCCATATAGGCGATTTCAAGTAAAGAGGTATGCCTACAACTATTTTACTATTCAGAGTCCCTTGGTCATACAAATACTTGAGTGCCTACGACTGTTGGAATACCCCGATCAGCGACAGGAGAAGTATAAAATATGAAGGAACCAACTTCTAGAGGGCCAGGAACAAAGGAACTGCCACCTGAGAGGGGTTGAGTTAATGAACTTTGGCTTGGGCCTTGGATCATACCAAGTGCGTTGGCTCTTTGAAAGGAATGAATCCAAAGTTAGCCGTGCTAAGAATATGCTATGATCACAACATAGGCATACATAGCCGACAAAAGTCCCATGTAACGGACCTATTGGAACAGTGAATTTAGTATTCATGACCGGTACTGCCTGCGAATGGAATGTACGCACGAGAATAAATATTGTGGACACCCAAGTCCAGGGTCTGCACTGTGACGTTGTCAGGAGCATTGAAGGCGGGTGATAATGGTGAACCCCTTACCCAAATGTACTCTACCTTTGTAGCTTGTTAGTGAAACGGATATGGAGAAGAAATGGTATACCTCTCTCGACAAAGTAAGGACTGGATTTTCAATGCAACAGTGGTGGTGACCAGGGACTCACATGAACATTTACTCACCATAATCATGCACGATGGCGGCGATGATAACAACTGCATTGTCGTGTTAGATGAATCTCTGGTGTATGAGTGACAATACCAGTTGTATAGTTATTCAGAATGAGCAGTTCCAACGTGGGTTCTAGATCAGAGGACATGAAGTGTAAGGAAAAGGTTGATATCAACCGGCAATTGAGAGTGGGGTAGCCTCAAAGAAGAGACAAGCAAGTTATATATCGCCAGCTCACCGTACCTGACTGATCCGTCTTGGTGAAGCAGAAACACCCGAACTACGAATGCCGGATTGAGAACATTGGGTCGTCTCCTTTGTAACCGAGGATCGAATTATGATTTCATAGCACCGAAGGAAGTGTGTGTATCCAAGACTTGGCTCGGGTGATATCTCACAGTCGTTGTATTCACCAAGGACGACTGAAGCAAGGAAATATGAATCATCAATAAACGGGATGCGAGGCTGTGTGAGCGCAACATTCTTACCATGCAGAGAACAATGCCCTTATGCCACAGATTTTGCAATGATTATGTATATGGGGGTCATTTTCACATCCTGTGCGAAGCGGATATGGTCGAGGCACTGATAACGGACGAAAGAGAACTCTGACTAGTGTATCCAAGCCAATATAGATCAACGTCACCATCGACTTACAATGAAGCATCTAATAATCGGTTGTCGTGGCTTTCCTGTACATAACACAGCGTAAGGGCCCCGAGCAAGTTCGAACTCCGTCCTCCGTAGTAGTTACTAACTTTACCTTTTGGTTCACTGCCCACCGCCGCAAAACACAACACACACCAAATACACATTTTGATAGCCTCGGCCTTTCAAGGAATGTTGGTTTATTATTGTTTGAATCTTCGAGTTTCTGTTTCAAAGAGTCTCAAACACCGGTTAGAAAGTGCTTGCCACTACTAGTGTTCACGCCAGTCAAGCTATGTCCACCCGGGAAGCCATAGGACGCGCATCTGAGCCGCGAACATCCAAATTACTATCCGGTCTGTATCCCCTAAGATTTCCACTCACAACTTCCACGTAGTCCAGGTATTTCAGCATTACGCGCCGCGTTGTCCCA
>JBBPLG010000341.1:0-26070 GCA_038089695.1 Xanthoconium separans | reverse complement strand
GACACCTTCGACTTTCTCTGTGAAATTGCTCCAGGAGGCGGTCTGAGAGTGTCCAAACTCTGAAGGACCAGACGAGTTAGAATTGATCAGTGGTTCCTGCGCTGTTGACCTACGTATATATCTTCATGATCTTGCTGACAATTTGACTCGCGAACGCTGACCATCTCATTGCTCTTGAGTATTGCTATTGCTCGCCTCTCTCCCCCTCTCGTGCACGGAGAGCAAGTCCCATCTTTACTTTCACAGTCGTGATAAATTATCTATGGCCACTCAATTGCGCATCAGGGAGGCGTCGATCAGAGCCCGAGTCAATAATATCATTCGCAACGGACCAATTTTCTACGTGGTTCTGGGTTCGCTCACAAGAATTACCAAGTTACCGTCCATCGGTCTGTTGCATGAAGCAGGAAAACTGAGACTAACTAATACTGTCACCCCAACATCAATGTGCCCAGGTCGCCTCTCAAGCATAACAAGGCGCCGGTTGCCCGTGCCTGCACCAATAATGATGTGGGGTCCCTTGGAGCTGCACAGTTGCTTGTACTCGATGAGAGGTTAACTGTGCATCCATGGCCCGGGAGCTGACATTGTTGGAATGCTTCGTATTCAGAAACCCAAACTTGTGTTGAGTTACTCGCGAGAAACGTGTGGAACGAGCCTCACCTTTGTTTGCGTGTTGCATTGTTCGAGGTTCCTGCCACGGGACAACTTACAGGAAGTAATTGTAGAGGGCAGTTGCAACGAATCAAGTCACAGACTGCTTTTTGGGGAATAGTCACTCCGAAATGCGCTGCCTAAGTAGCATAGCCGTCCTATGTAGTTCCAAGTCTTGTCAATGAGGTTGTTCCTGTGATGCATATCGGCGTCAGTGCCTGGTAAAAAGGACGATAACCGGTGCAAGCGCGAATGATTGAGCAGCACCATTGCTCAGCGTTTCGATGTGATGCCACATCCCTCCGACATTCTCGTCGCCTTGGAATATGTCGGCCAAGAAGAGGAGACCACTATGTCCTAATGTAGGTCCCCTTGGTGTCAACAAAATGAGATTTCGTGACGTACATTTCATTAACGTTCATAGGGATAGGCCAGCAGCATCCGCTGGTAGTAAATACTCACGCTGGTGGAGATACAACGGAAGGCGTGTACGCGCTGTGTTCCCCGTGAGCAAAAGGATAAGAGCGGTTGTTGACACGACAGCAGAAAAGGCAAATTTCAATTTCTGAGCATGAAGCAACCTTGGCACATCTTGCCAGTCCCAAGTGCCGTTGATGGTCATGTATAGGGTAAGCTCGAACAAACATTCGACAAGGATTACCAACTTCCCTAGTTATAGTGGCTCTGGCCCAGGCTTCGCTGAGGCGCATCAGCTACTCATGTGTGGTGGGGGTATGAGGGAGGACTATTGAATGTTAGGGGACTGCACTGACTAACAGTGCTGAACTCAGAATCCGGATATCGAGACTAGCAGAACCTTTCCACAGGAACTAAAATGTGCATATGAATAACAGTAATGGGGCAAAGGCCCACCTTGCGGTCCTTGCGCCGTAGTCGACTCACCTTCATTATTTGAGAGTAGCCTTTGATTTCTACGAGTCTCCACGGTGCGTGCACAGAATTTGTTTTCCAAGGCTGTACATTGGATACTCTTTTTAAATCTGCTGCAAGAGAGTAACAGTTATGACTAGAGCAATCTTGATCTTATCGTCGTACTTATCGGGAGAGTTTGTACTGAAGTCCAGAGCCACGTGTATTAAGGTTTGGTTCCTGTCGCAGCTGAGCACTTGCAGGGTCGCAATAATTGAATCATGGCGCAAGTTCTCTTGGATGAATGCAGTTTCGACTTGACAAGCTTTGACCTGCTCTGACATCGCGTCAGTAGAGGTACCGCGGGATGAAACTTGACCTTTATCTGACAGGTTAGATGGACTCAACTGAGTGATGGGCGCCGAGCGCAGAACCGCCGTTCATGATCATGAAGCCATACATATATTTCGGGCTGCTTCATGTACACATCCTACCCACCCTTCCTTCCTGCTCGTCATGCGGCCATGGTCGGTTCAGAGTCCCCCGCTGGCATCCACCAAGGCAAGTTAACCTAGTCAGACTCGGCTTCCCTTGGCACTCAATGCTGTTCTTCGCAGTCAACGGCGAGGCAGACGGCGTATTCAATGGATGACCAGTTCATGCTCTTGAGTGCCCAAAGCGCGAGCGTGCATGAACGACGACGCACTCTCCGAGAACGGCAGCGCAAACAACTCGCCGCGCTCGCGGATCTCATCATCCCGGCGCACCCTGTAGAGCGGGTGGAGGAAGGTGGTCGTCACTCTCGTGGGTCAAGCGAGGGTGAGGAACCACGATCTCGGTTCTCGGACTCCCTTCCGCCCTCTCCGAAGGTGAGCTGGTTGGACAGCCATTAACGGCGAGATCTGAGGGCATGGACACAGGGGATGCGCTCACCGGAGCTACCAGCCTCTCCTCCTCCTCCGCCAATTAAACGCAGGTCCATGCTCGCAAGATTGATGAAAGTTTTTGTACCCTAGAGGGACGGACGATTATGATGACGATAACACAATGTGTATTCTTTTTCTAGCATACTGTACTTTGCTCCGTAGTACTATTAGATCAACTAAAGTTGGTATGCATTTCGCCGTGTCACCGTGTCTCAGTTGTGGCACTGGCAAGCGCTGTGCTTTCCTCAACCTCAACTGCGACCGCTTTCACGTAACTTGCGGAATATTCGTTCTGCCTGTTGCCAATCACGACATCCGAGTCAGTACGATGGACGAGATCGTCCCTCACCTCTGGATTGGTGACCTGCCGAGCGCACTCGATGTAGAATCCCTCAAGGCGAAAAAAATATTTAGCGTCGTGACGGCAATGCGAGGAAAGATTACCATCAGTGCAGTGCGTCCCTATAAACCTCTTACTTTTTTTTCACGAGTTTAACTCGTATTACCGTCAGACGTTCAACAAGTACCAGATCAACATCGATGACAGTACAGACGAAGACGTCCTCGTACATTTTTTGCCCTCGATATCCTTTATTCAGAAAGAACTCGACAAGGGTCGCGGCGTACTCGTCCATTGCCAGGCTGGCATAAGTGAGCCGTCCACATTCACGTGTGGTTAATAGACGTGAACCGCTCGCAGGCCGAAGTGCGACCATCGTCGCAGCCTACTTGATGTACACGCGCAAACTAGACCCATCTGCTGCCCTTCGCATGATCCGCGCCGTACGCCCGCATACCGAGTGAGCTCTGTGCCGTGTGCCATGCCCAAAGCTCATACGAGAGAATAGTCCCAACGAAGGTTTCCTCCAACAACTCGAGGTATTTTACCAAGCGTCGTACAAGATATCACATAGGTCCAAGCCTGTTCGGATGTTTTACATGGAAAGAACAGCCGAAGAAGTCATGAGTGGATCGCTTCATTCGCCTAGTTGTTCACGCTGATCTGATCGCCTCAGATGGCGATGGTTCCGCTCCACCAACCGATATGTTTGCAGGACATCCCCACTCGCCCTCTGTATCTGCTCCGAATACCCCCGTTATCGTCCCTAGCAGACGAATACGATGCAAGATGTGCAGGTAAACGACGTCCTACTTGTTTCGATGTACGAAACCACGCGCTAAGACGATCTACGCTTGTCAATCCAGGCGGGAACTCGCAACCCGCGAGCACATGCTTGATCATGGTCAACTTGGTCCAGCGACCCCAGCCCTCCCCTCGCACTCCCCTGCCGAATCGCGCCGTCCCTCCAACGACTTCTTCCCCGGGCCCAGCACATGCTCTCGACGTCCATCCTCCAGTTTGAACGTCACTATCTCTCGGCGCCCGTCGACGTCTCAACCCCGCTCGCGCTTAAATTCAGGATCAAACACGATCGCTGATGGACGACCAGCCGTTCTCGCCGCGCTTGGCGGCCGTGGACTCCTCGAGTCCCTTTCCATGTCCGCCCTCGAAATCGAAGATGACGCGGATGCATCGGACGGTGACATGCCCGCCGGCCCATCTTCTCGTCATCCCTCAGGCACCGACGTACGGCTCTTCCGGCCTTCTCCGCTCTCGATGGAGGGCATTGGCCGAGATCTATCGCATGCTCTCGAGGAGAGCATGTCACAGGACATGACGGCATCGCCCGAGGAACTGACTCGCCGTACGCCGTCTCCGTCGGTGGACGTCACCACTACCAAGCGTACCGCATCTCCACCTCCTATGGCCACGGTACACACACAGACGAGCAGTACCGATCTCGCGGCGCAGCTCTCGTCCAACCCCAAACTCGCGTCGTTGCGTGCCGCGGCGGGTCTGGCCATGACCGGGTTGAACGGTTCGAGGGCCGCACTGAGCCCTCCTATCTTGATGAACCCGAAATGTTCGGGTTACTTTGTGGAACCGGTACGCCGGTGCCCCTCCTTTTCTTTTTTTTTTTCGGGTGTGAGAGCTGACACGTTGTTAGATGACGTGGATGGAACCGATGTTGGCGAGCGGTGAGCTGGCTGGCAAGATTCTCTGTCCGAACAAGAAATGCGGTGTTAAGATTGGCAATTATGATTGGGCGGGCGTGTGTTGTGGATGTAAAGCATGGGTGACGCCGGTAAGTGCACACACACACGCGCGCGCGATCGAGAACGTCTGGGGGTCTTATATGCTGACGATGACGGGCTGAACAGGGCTTTTGCATTCATCATTCCAAGGTGGACGAGATTGTCGTGTGAGGGACTCGGATATAGGGATAATATTGTGGGTCCCGTCAAGCCTGCAATACGACGTTGGCTGATGATTCCAAGTAGAACTATTTATCAAGCGGTTACGACTAGCACGGTCAGCAGGGAGGCAGCAAGGCAATAATGTATTGACGAAGCAGTGATAGGAAGAAGGACGCGTAAGATACCTTGTACTTGATATGTGGACTACCCTACTATCTGGAGCACTTTGGTAATCTGGTGGCATGTCAGTGGTGCTATCGATCATCACACATGTCCTTTGATCATTTCTTGTCCTCGCACACTCCAGTTGTGGATGGCTAAAATCCATATCATTCTTCGAAGAAAGTTAGATGTACACGTTGAACAAAAAAGAAAGTATGTGAGATGGTGGAAAGGATCGCTGTCCAGGGGGTTGCCATAGTGTGAAAAAAAGCTAAACGAGTGTGCAAGGGGGGGAACAGAAACATGTCAGAAGCCAGAGGGCGAGGAAGAAACAAAAGAAAAACATGATATGACAAAATTCCGCATAATATACACGCGGCACCAAAAAAAATGAGTGGTATGCTGACGACCGCGTGTGTGGGGATCAATAGCAAATATTATCAAGGGAGAGTAGGATGACTCAAACGAGAGTGGTGTAACTTAGGGCAGAAAGAAAGAAAGAAATCCGATCCAGTAACATAAAATGAGCACAAGGAGTGACATAGTGACGCGTGCAATGCGTGTGTGGCGGCGAGAAGGCACGTGTTGAGGCGAGGTGAGACGAAAACGTCCATCATCGATCTCCAGTTGTGGTGGCCGTACTGACGCTATTCACGGTGTTGACTGTTCTTGCTGATCGTCGGGACCCAAATCGAAGTTTACCATCGTCTCCCCGGCCCCACGAGAACAACCCACTGGCTTCGTGAGAGTGCGCACTCCCTGTGCGTGATCGCAGGGACCAAGCTGGTGAAGCAGGTCGTGCAGGTCCATTGACCTCGAGATGTTCATGATGGGAATGTGCGTGCGGATGAGGCTGGTGTTGGTGCTGGTGCTGGTGACCCACTGTGTGCAGGCCATCGCAGCATGCGCGCACATTTTCGAGACCCTCAAAGCCATCGTCCGATTCCCTTTCGCCGTGCAGCTCAAACTCGAGCTCTTCGTCGTGGTCCGCATTCCCCGACGCGATTCGCTCCAACGAGCGGGTGGGACTGTATGGACTCTCGGGTGCCGCCCACCGAAGGTATTCTGCAGCTGGCGTTCCCGCGCGCTTTCCAAGAGAACCCCTAACAGAGATCTGGGAGCGACTTCGCGCTCCGCGAGGCGTTGTGTTGAACCCGCCGCTGTGACTGCTCCGGCCGCTTCGCTGACTCTGGGGACTCGACTCGGCTACAAGGCGGTGGTCGTCGTCCGTGAACTCGACGCTGTGGGACATGGGACTTGCTACACCATTCTGGTTTGGAGGCGCTGCCAAGGTTGGGTTGGGACGAGCCAAAAGATACTTGAGGGCCTGAAAAATACATTAGGAGATTGGCGTGCGTGGAGCCAGCAAAGAGGTCACTCGCATTTAGCCAAATGTCATGACGCTCCTTCGTAGGTGCCGTGATCTTCATCTCCCTTTGAGCTGTCGAGATCACCACGCTATATTGGTACAACCCAGGTGGCATCGGGTTGGGATCCAGAACTGAACGCACGCCTTCGATGTAAGCTGCAAATAGAATTCATCAATCAGCTACCCAGCGAAGCCATGGCACCGCACACTAAAACGAACTTACCACTCTTGGCGCTCGACTCTGACACGTTTGACGAGCCGGGATCGGCGGAGCTCCAGTACAGCGTCTTGGTGTATGGATGCACCCAAAAGAATCGCTTGTGTCGCTTCTCTCCGTGTCCCTTCCCAATCGTGCGCCTCGTATACTTGTACAAGAACTCTCCGATCATAGTTTGAGTAATGGCATGGATGACGGAGGGATCCGTTGCGCCGCCAGCCTGGTCCATAACCGGAGCAGACGTGGCAGATGCGCCTTGGGTGTGGTGCCCGCGGCTCATGAACAGGTTGTGATCTGATGACATCGACGACCGCGGAGAGAGTGCGCTGCGATCCGAGGTGAGAGAAGTACTCGACATTTCCCTGCGTTCCTTCTCTCGAACACCCCATGATGGCAACCCAGGAGGATGAGCGTGTGAGTTCTGTGCGTGCGCGGCAGCATTCGCGGCGGATCTGAAGCTGCTTGTGGACGGCGGTTGACGGATGTTCGATGAAGGAGGCATGCTCGATCCGTGCTGCCTTGGACTAAATGTTCCCTTGTTGGTCACGGAGAGCATCGAACCAAACGTGGGGGTGGTCGCGCGTTGAATGAGTTCTGGCGGAGGAGGGGACGACGGCCTTGGGGGAGGCCCATCACCCGAAGCAGACGAGGTCGTTGGGAACCTCCTCTCCGGTATAAAGGCCGGTGGAGGCATCCTGCTGGGCGGAGGAGGTTGACGGGGTGGAGGAGGCAAAGCCATCGTCGGTGGACGCGTCTTGTCAACCACTGAAGGCACATTCGAGGGTGTTCGGGTTCGTTTCGCAGGATCTTCGGCAGGGACAGACGTCGTAGACTCGACAGATTGCCGCTGCTCAGAGCCAGATACACGAGAATGAATCATGTTGAACGTCGCGATCACAGAGTCTCTGATAGTAGTGACAGGAGAGGACGGGACCGAGACTGGAGAGGTTGGCGGCGATGTTGTCACGAACTGGAATTGCTGTCCATTTGAACCAACCTTGTATAGAATAGGGCTGCCCGGAGCGGCAGGGTGGGCGACGGGTGTAATGGAAGAACTTGAGACATCTTGTTTGCCCGAAGAAGGCGTGGAGATGAGCGCTGCGGCTGAAGGACTGGTTGGGGTACTAGGTCTTGGGGCGTCCGTCTGGATCGACATCTCCCTGACCTCCGGCTTGGGTTGCTCAACGTACTTGGTAACCTCGACCTCGACAGGCTTATCGACATATTTGATGACTTCGACCTCCACTGGCTTTTCGACGTACTTGATGACCTCGACTGGCCTGTCGACCTCCTTGACGACTTCGACGGGCTTCTCAATCTCCTTGAACACCTCGACAGGCTTCTCGATCTCTCGGAAGACCTCGACGGGTTTCTCTACCTCTTTGATCACTTCCACCTCTTTCACGACCTCGACTTCCTTGATGACTTCCTTGATGACCACTACCTCCTTGACGACCTCCTTGACGACCTCGACTTCCTTGATGACTTCGATGACCTTGACATCCTCCAACGTAGCACCGACACCCTTGTCATCGTATTCGATAGGGGTCTCCGGCGAGTGGGGTTCGTCCATATCCCTCCGCTCCGTAAAGGACGCCACGGACGACCAACCCGCCCGACTCGAGATCCTCGATGCCTTGATGCTTTCCTCGTCGCTCTCGGAGTAGTCATTGTCCGAGATGGTCAGCATCGAGTGGAAGTCCTCGCGCGACTCGGAAGGCGTCGTCATCCCAATACTCATCCGGGCGTCCAGATAATCATCCGCATCCGTCTCCGTTTCTGCACCCGTCTCGGTAGCCCCGTCGTCGATGTCGGATTCGGAATCATAAGGGAAGGAGGTGGAAAGAGAGCCAGGCATGCGGTCGTTCCGCACGGTCAAGTCACCGCTGCCATCGTCGGAGGATCTGGAGAAGTCAGACTGCATGAGTGTCGTGCGACGTAGGCCGGGGGTGAAGACAGGGTGATAGGGGTGTCTGTGGAGGGGAGAAATGACATCGTTTTCGGAAGAGAGATGGACGTCGTCTGTCTGCGAGGACATGTCTGAGAGAGGGGCAGTAGTAGGAAGAATCGTCCCGGCATTGGCCTGTACACCAATCTCGGTTGTAACCGGGGCAAGAGTGGGGACGAATAACGTCCCGCCCTCCTCGGTCTGACACTCGGCATCCTTGGTCTCCCGATCACTGTCGAGTACGTCACCTTCAATTACACTGGCCATCCCTATGCCCAACTCCGTGGAAAGCGCTTCAGACAGTGCCTCGGGTTGTCCAACGAGAGAAGGTGGGCGAGCTTCTTGGAATGCGGCACCACCGCGGGCGCGGCGGTGAACACCGCCACGCCTGCTGCGCGAGAGAGTGGATTGACGTAGAGGACTGGTACGGGATTGGAGGGAACTGTAGGAAGCCGATTTGCGGAGCACATTTGCAAAGGCGGGGTCCATTCCATCAACGCTCGTGCGATTCGAGCCTTGAGCGCGCTGAGAAACTTCCAGACCACGCTGCTGGACCTCTTCGTCATCGTCAGACGTGTCGAGGTCAAATTCATCTGTGTCGCCGTCTAGATCAAGGAAGGCGCCTGGGATGGACGGAACAGGGGGTGGGGGTGATGACCTAACGCCAAGTGCATCGACACCGTTGGGTGAGAGGTGATGGTTAGCTCGCTCGAATCGTTGAGCAAGCGAAATGCCACCGCGTCCTCTGCGCCCACGACCTCCACCGGCACGGAAGGGGGTGAGCTTGTGCCTCGGCTTGGCGCTTCCGGCTGGCGCGTCAATGACCTCGAATGGTTCACCCTCTGGTAGCTCGTTTTCGTCGTGAACATGGCCAGTCGACGTTTCTAGCCTCCGCTTGTAATCCAAGCGCAACTCTTTCTCGCGGTGAAGGGAGCCTTTGAGGGTCTTGATCTGTCTCTCGGCGTGGAAGAGTCTCTGCTGGAGTGCTTCTATTTCCTTGTTGGGGTGATTGGACGCGTGGAAAGGACGGGACGGGGATGGGTCGGGGGAAACATCGGCAAGGTCCTCAAATGAGTCTGACTGGAAAACACCAGAAGTGTCGTGGCGTCTCCTGTTCGTAGAGGGGGCTCCGGTAGTAAAGACGTCGTCGTCGTCAGCAGTAGCGGGGGTCAAAAAGTCTTTGGCATCCGTTGTCCCTGGGGTGAGAGGAGAGCCAAATCTGGGACCGAGTCTCCGGTTCGCTTTGGCTACCTCGGCTTTCATGGCATCGAGGGCAGACTGCAAATCTGATTTGTCGCGCTGTAGACCCGCAGCATGCTTGCGTGCCTGAGCAAACTCGGTGTCATGTTTAGCTTTGAATTCATCGAGAGCGGTCTTTGTGCGCTCGGCTTCGTTCTTGTGTTGGTCTACGGATTCTCGGGCAGTATTGAGCGACTTTGTGAGGCGCTTGTGCTCTGAATCCAATCTCTGGACGGTGCTTTGGGAGTCGGATAGCTGGGTGCGGAGTTCCTGTAGGGTGACTTCGAGGTTCCAGTTCTCTTCTTTGAACTTGTCTGATTGAGTTGGGAATGAATTAGGCGCAAGAGCGGGAATGGTGACACACATACCTGAACTTTGCTCCTGAGAGCGGAGAGCTGTGCGAAGAGAATCGATGGTCTTTTCGAGATCGTCCTTTTCCTCCTTCATATCCTGTATGGCTTTGTCTCGTTCACCGAGAAGACTCTGCAAGCGTCGAACCTCGGTGAGCAGACCGCTCCCAATTTCAAATGCGAATTCTATAGGACGGAAATGAACAAGGGGTTTTGGAGTGAAGACGGCCTTGATCCGATGGAGAGCAACGCACCAACGTCATCCGCTCTATGAGCTGCATTTTTTGCGCGACGAGACTGGGCAGCGGAAGAGGAAGAGGTTTTTGAACGCTCTGGTTCATCCCGAAAAATATCCTTGTATGGGACAACCGGGGAAAGTGTGTCCTCAGCCTGACGCTGGAACGGTGGGGTGAGAAAGGGCGAAAGAAGATAAAACACAGCGAAAACAGGGATTGGCGCGTGAGGTGTGTCAAGAATGGCACTGAGGGTGCTCGCGACGTCACAGAGACGAGGAATAAAGACCTGAGATTCGGGAGCGACAGGTGGCATTGTGCACGGAAGCCACGAGGCTCGGAGAGAAGCAGAGGACACGAGCGGGAAATGACACCAAAGAGATGACACTAGTTGAGAGAAGATGAGATACGGACCTTTGGACCGAATGCGCTGGACAACTGGGCGTTTTCGAGGTCCCAGGCCTTGATGGTGTCTGCGAGTTCGCGGTAGCGCTCTCTCGCCTCGGTGTCGAGATCTTCGTCGTCGCCACGCTCGGCATCAAAGTCCTGAATCTGATGAATCTTTTCCTCGAGCTCGATCTGCTGGGCGAGCACGCGCTGACCGAGTGCGCCGGCCTGCTGAAGCTGCTTTTCCTTCTGGTCGAGGAGGAGCTGTAGATGAAACTTGCGCTCTGAGGGTGCGGCGGAATGGCTAAGGGATAGTTCTGGTAGTGGTGAAAGAGTGGCAGCGACGAGGCCGTCGGATGCGCTCGCCATCGTGTCCGAGGGTCAGTTTAAATCGTCGTCGTCGAATGTTTTAACCCCCGTTTCTTTTACGGTAAAACAACCAAACCTTCAAATTCCCTTTTCGGGTAATTCATTCACATCCTAAAAAGTTCGCTTTCCAAATTTGGTAACTTACAGTAGCGATGGTCATCCGTCTCGGCGTCGACGTCGGCGGGACGAACACGTACGTCGCATACAGAGACACCTTGGACAGCGCTCACCGTCACAACCAGCGACGCAGTACTGCTCGACATCGAACAGAAGCGCGTGATCGCGTCTGCAAAGTACCCAACCACCCCAGACGTCACCCAGGGCATACAGCACGCCATCCAGTCGGTCCTCGATCAGGTCCAGCCTCATGCACCCGACATACAGGCAATCTCCATCGGCACGACCGTATGTCGCACGTAGACCCCTTCTCTGATCTTCTCTCAGTTCCTTGTAGCACTTTGTCAACGCACTCGTAGAGAGAAATCGCGCACGCCTCGATCGCGTCGCCGTCATCCGTCTATGTGGTCCGTTCACACACGGGACACCCCCATTCGTCGGCTTTCCACCCGATCTCAAACATCGTACGTCGTCTTTCCTCTCTTCCGACGATCACACTCGACACCTTCCCCAGTCTTAAAGGGCCCCTGTTTCCTCTTTTCTGGTGGACTGCAAATTGATGGCAGCGAAATTGCGACCGTCAACGCCACAGAGATTGAGTCCGCCTGCGACAGGATCGACAAAGAGGCACGTCCATCAACTTGCCGTTTCTGGCTCCGAACTAAATGCAATTACTCTTTAAAAAAGAACATCCACGCAGTTGCGATCATATCGGTTTTTGCACCCATCGACTTCAACATCAAACAGGAAGAACACGTCGCTTCCGTCCTGCAAGAAAAACTACCACACCTCAACATCGTGTGCTCCAAGGACGTGGCTCACATCGGCCTCTTGGAGCGCGAGAACGCTACCATACTCAACGCCTCGCTTCTCAGGTATGCCAAAACGACTGTCGCAGGCTTCAAGAATGCTGCACGTGCTTTACATCTATCGTGCCCTGTGTTCATCACGAGCAATGATGGCACCTTACTCAATTGCGCCCGGGCTGCCAAATTACCCATTCGCACGTTGTAAGTCCTCGCTCATTTCGTCCATCCACAGACTCTCAATCTCGGATCAAATTCCGATCTCGTCGATTGCATAGCTCTTCTGGCCCCACAAACTCAATGAGGGGGGCTGCCTTTCTCGCATCCTTACAGTCTGACATCTCGAAAGAATCCGCCTTGGTTATCGATATAGGAGGCACGACAGTTTGTCCTTTTCCCCCTCATCTTTCCCACACTTTATAAATGCATTTCCCAGACCGATATCGGAATGCTTCTGTGCGTGTTCACCCTATCCAAGTACCACTCTCCTGATCCTGGCACGTTTCAAGGCCCAGTGGCTTCCCTCGGCAAGCTGCTGCCTGTCATGAACTCTGCGGGGTTTTGTTGAATTTCTCCATGCCTCATGTTACCAGGTAACCAGACACGTTGTTCTCCCAAACTTTGTTCACCCCAAATTTCCGTTCTAGCATTGGGCTCGGAGGTGGCTCTCTTGTCCGCCAGGATTCTCGTTCCAAACAGGTAACAATCGGCCCTGATTCAGTGGGCCACAGAATCACTTCCGAAGCCCGCATTTTTAGCGGTGAGACGCTTACCGCTACAGACATTGCTGTGGCTGCTGGACAGGCATCCATTGGAGATGTCTCCCGCGTAGCGGGTATCGACAAATCCCTAATCGATGGTGCACAAAAGGCAATCAAGTCCATGTTGCAGTATACCTTGGACGCAATGAAGACGTCAGCAGCGGACGTTCCCGTATATCTTGTCGGCGGTGGATCCATTTTGGCACCAGACCAACTCGCTGGGGTCAGCCGGGTGCATAGATTTCCGCATTACGACGTCGCGAACGCGGTCGGCGCTGCTATTGCTCAGGTGAGGCAAACGTCTCGGGCATCGCTCAGACAATAGCTCAACCACAGACCAGATATCCGGTACCGTCGACTCTTTCGAGGATGTATCGTCTACACCTGTAGCTGAGGTGAGAAAAACCGTCGAAGCCAAAGCAATCGCCCGCGCAGTGGCTTCTGGTGCTGCTCCGGATCGTGTATCCATCGTAGAAAGCGAGGTAATACCCATCGCATATACCACCGGAAGATGTCGCTTCTACGTCAAGGCCGCTGGTGACTGGAGTGGAAATGCGGTCCCTGACCAAATAGACGAGTCGGATTCTAGCTCCAACCCATCTAGAGAGAATACCACAGCACATTCTCAAGCAACCTTGGATGCTGTATCTGGAGAAGTTTGTTCATTGGACACGGCTGACAGCATTCTTACGTACAAACCCAAAGTACAAGATAACCAGTGGATTTTATCAGAAATCGATCTCGAGTGGATATCAGACGGATGCTATGTTCTTGGCTGTGGCGGAGGAGGCTCTCCGTTACACATCTTCCTAGAGCTAAGAGAGATGGTGCGGAAAGGAGCGATCATTCGCGTGGTCGACTCGGCTTCTCTCGCTCCCGATGCACTCATAGGCTGGGGTGGCGCATTAGGCAGCCCGGAGGTGTGTTCGGAGAGGTTACTCGGAAACGAGTATGTATCCACCTACTTGAAGGGTTGTAAGAAAACAATTTATTCGCAGATATAACGAAGCGAGTGCTGAGCTCTGGGAGTTTATGGGAGTATGTATCAAAGCACGGTACCGATAGCGGCTAGGTCTCATTCAGGTTTGCAGATAACGAAGCCTGATGTTCTTTGTGCCTTGGAAATTGGAGGAGGCAACGGGATGATCAACGTGACTCGTCTGTCAATCTAGTTTCTTAGGTCGAGGTACTGACATCTCGTCTAGATGATCACTGCTGCCACAAAGAACTACGACATTCCGATCGTGGATGGCGATTTCATGGTATGTGGCAATGATCCGCTCTCCGTAGACATCGGTGACAGCTGTGTTCTTCAGGGTCGCGCATATCCAACCGTGAGCGATCGCCGCGTCTGAGAATGAAACGCAGAACTAAGCTCGAGCGCTCTGTAGTGGCACCAAACGACTGCCAACGTGTTCGATGACTCAGGTCGCGCGCTTGGCCTTCTTCCATGCGCGATAGCGAGCGGGGATGGTAACGTCATGGTTTGTGCCTGTCCCTTCCCAAGAGTTTACGACCCTGACCGTTGATGACGCCTGACATAGATCATGACCAAGGCGAAGAGGGACGTTGATGTTGATGCGTCGTTCCGAGCGGCGTGTATCGAGATGGGGTGAGTCGCCATACAGCGTCGCCCACTCATGTCCAACTCAGGAGACGTTAGGACATTCGTGGGGCTGGCCAGCAGGCCCCTACGTGTCAAGGACCTAGGGGCTTCCATGATCGTGAACACGGTGTCAATGAGCTGGCACATTGGCAGGGCCATCGCGCTCGCCCGAAAGCAGTCCAACATTGACCAGATCGGCCAAGTCGTGGTCGATGCCGTTGGAGGAGCCAAGACAGCCAAAGTACTGTTCAGCGGCAAGATCGTCGATGTGCGTCGAAGGTGCGTTCTCGAACAGCATCTCCTGAAACGCACGGCGCATGATTTCCAAGATTGTATAAAGGACATACGATAGGAGAAGTCGTCATCGCGACCTTGTCCGCGGACGAAGAAGCGCAAGATACCACATCAGACGTATCTGAGGCAGTAAAGTTCGACGGAACGTTGACCATCCCCTTCAAGAACGAGAACCTGTTCGCGGAGCATACAGCCCCGGATGGTCAAATGACGGTGCGTACCACTGGAAAAACTTTCTCACCGCAAAAACTGCTCTGATATAGTACACACTTTTCACAGATGCTAGCCACCGTGCCAGATCTGATTGCCGTACTTGACGCACAGAGCGGTTCGGCGCTGGGCACGCCGCAGTATAAATATGGATTGAGGGTGTTGGTCCTCGGGATCACGGCTGCGCCTCAATGGACGAACACCCAGAGGGGTCTCGAGCTTGGGGGACCAAGTGCTTTTGGGTGTGTCACCTTCACGCACAGGTCTGCTGTTTGTTGACCAAACCACGCAGCTTCCCTGAGACCAAGTACACGCCTCTCGGGGTGTACTGTAAGCCGCGATCGGTCATCGAGGAATATGCTGACAAGGCATAGCACATCCACTGCGTATTGCAGATCTGGGGTGACTACACACGCAGGGGGTAAAGGGGTAAGAAGAAGTTGATGTACATCACAATGTAAAGTGTTTATGTGTCTCGATCTGAGAATAACCCTCTACCCGGGGTTTCAACATTGCTCTCGTTCTCTAGCGTTTTTTTTTTTTGGTTCCTTCTTGGTGGAGACGACTTGAATTGAATGAATGACATAGAATGTATTATAGCACGAGGTCGACCGACGTTCTTCTTTTTTGAATTTCCCCACACGGGATTGTCACCATTCCGTCCCATTCCGTGTCGGGACGATCACAAAGAGGGATAATAGCGACTCGCTCGAGCGTGTGTTCGGGCATGTACGACTCTCGGATGTGAGTGTGCGACCAGCAAAGCAGTGTTCATCCGATGCCACCACACGCATGTACCTTGTATGGATGCTACATGCATCAGGTAACTCAGCCTTCGAGAGTTACCAACTATAGACGCCGTGCCGGGACTCGAGGGCACGGGAGCAGTAGAACCACGTACTAGCTAGCTGCTGGTCACTGCCTCCGAAGCTCCGTTCGGAAACCACGTTCAAACTCAACGTTGCGGACGAACTTCCCCGCCGGCGACTTCGCCTAGCGTCGTAGGCGTCCATACCTACACGTACACGTCTTGAACGTGATAGTCTAACGTTATTGCTCCACAGCTGTTCCCGAGCCTTGAAACGCCCAATGATGTCAGTCCCCAAGATTCGAGTCCACCGGGCCCGCATCCATCACCGCGTCACTATACTTGGTAGGTCACAGTGACCATTTCGCGTCAGCGTCGCACAGGACGACTACGCATCAGCAACGGGGCTATACAACGAGTGGGTTTGGGTTCAGGTTCTTCGCCACCGAGAAACACCCACTGCCAGCGAGTGACGACACGAAGTTGATCACAGGGGGGCCGTCCGCCGAGTTCGTTTTCCTATTGGCTCTTTTTCGCGATCATGCCATGATCCAACACCCGCACAAAAAGTGATTGCCATGACGTCGTGTGCGAATCCATAAATATCGCACATGTCCTATACTATACATAGTACGCCTGAGAGAACTTGTTCAAGAAAATGTGTGCAACTTACAGGAATACGCATGCCTGCTGTCACGATCGATCCCATTGAACCCACCCCAAGCACGTCATGCATACGTGTGGCGCCGCCGTCCGTGTGTATAGTACGTATACGAGCTCCAATTCGAACGTCACGTCCGTCACTTTGCGCTCAAGAGGTTCCAACGGTCCTTGAAAAAAAAAAAGATTAGCGAGCATCACACTTTTGCACCTCCGGGGTTCTCCGTCTGCCACATTGACTCACAACCGTCGCGAGCGGAAATTGGCCTTTGGGAGAGAGAGTCCAGTGTCTCGGATGGGGGGCGGACGTTACTCCGCACACGTGGTACGAACCTGTTCTGGCACCGCGTGACGTATACATGCGCCATCAAGCATCAACGCCAAAAAGTTCACACTCCGAGTTTCATGAAAACCGAGTCGTTGGATGATGTACCCGGAATGGATACATGCCTTCTACATAGCGATCAGGGCGAGGGGGCGTTGTCTGGGACAAATACCGTCCCACACGCCACGAGGAAAGGAAGGAAAAAGACGATAATGTGGGGATTCGTGTCGTGTCGGCCATGCTGAAAAGGAGTCCATTCATGCGGGTAGGAGACAGCGTAAAAAAAGTCGTGCAAAAAATGTGTAAACAATGACATGAACAAAGACGACTAGATCCGGAAATAAGGTATGCAAAAAAAGGGGGGAGCTATCAAAGCGTCGAATAAATCAAACCTTGGCAGCCGCAGCCTGTCTCGCTGCTATCCATCTTTGTTTCCATGCTGGCACAAAGTCCACGTTTCGACGAAGGAAGAGCACTGCAATGGCGTATATGACGCCAAAACAGATGGCAGGTATCGTGCCAAGGTGATATGCCTTGACGAGCGCATCGAGTATCTGATTTTCATATTGGGGATACTTGGCGTAGTCGTCTGCAAGGCCCAAACCTTGATCCACGAGCGAAGCGGGGAGCTTTCCTTGCAGTGACTGTGTAAAACTGGTCTCATATACAGCCGTGAGAAGTGCCGTCGCGAACGTTCCACCGAGAGTTCGAAGAAACGACAAGAAGCCACTGATACCGGCGATCTGATGCGGCTGGACCGACATGGGTCCAACCACGAGCGAGGGCTGGTAAAGAAGTCCGGATGCTATCCCGGTGAAGATGGAATACCCAATCGTCCGCGCGACTGGCGTATAGCGTCCCACGTCGAGCATCAATGCGCTTCCTAACGCATACAAAAGACCGCCGACGACACCTATCAGTCGTACGCGACCAGTATACGCCAAGAGGTGTGCACCGAGGACCGACGAGGCGCCAAGTGTCAGGATCAATCCGAACATTTGGATTCCCGACATCACCAGGCTCGATCCCTTGACGTCGACGAAGTATCGGGGGAGGAAGAAGACAGACCCAAAGTATCCCGCGCCTGTGAGGAAGTTGATGAGACAGGCTATGGGAATATTTGGTATCCTGAAGAGGTTGATGTCGACGACGGGTTGCTCGGCCACCTTGAGCTCGTAGTAGACGAATACGGGAATGAGACACACTCCCACGACGAACAGAGAAATAATAGGTACAGACTAATAAAAGGGTCGTTGAGCGCCCAACCTTTTGATCCGGGACACTTACGTTCCAGGGAAATATTTTATTGCCCATCTCGATTGCGATGCAGATCGTGCTGGATATTGCGACGGCTAGGACGCAACCAACGTAATCCACTTCTCGTAGTTGCGCGAGGAGGCCAACGCGTTGCTGTCGGTGCGGAACAGGATAGCCAAGGCTGATTGATCCGATGACCAACGTGACCCCGATGAGCATCAAAGTTATCCAAAATAACCACCTCCAATTGGTTTCTACGGATACGATTGCTCCCAGGACGGGCCCTATGGCCAATCCAGTAGCTGATGCGAGATTGAAGAATCCGAGCCATAAACCGCGCGTGTCGGTCGTTGTCAGATCCAAAACGATGATTACGCCAACAGATTGTCTTCCTGCGGCGCCAATGCCCTGGAGAAGACGCGCCCCAATCAGGGAATCCATGGACTGGAACCATGTGCGTCAAGCAACACGTCACGCGTCCAAGACGCAAAAAGACACGTACCGTAGCCAACCCACACCACACCGTCCCCGCCGCAAAAATAAGCATTGTTCCGAGCAAGACTTGGGCGCGACCAAAAATATCGCTAAATTTTCCAAGCAGAGTTTGCGTGACGGTGAAACCCAAGAGGTATGCGGTCGCGAGCCAGTTTTGGTTGGCGAGATCGTGAAAGTCGGCACTGATGACATGCATGGCGGTCGTCGCAGTGGTTTCGTTAATGTAGGCGGTAAAGTTGCCGATCCATAAGCTCGTCATGATCAAAAAGAATCGTAAGCGAGAGACGACGACTGCTGGTTGTTGACTTTGAGTAGCATCTGTTTGGGTGCTCTTGAGGCAGGGTCGAGAGGGATGGGATAAGGGGGGAGTGGGACAAGCGACCACCGTCTTCTCTTCGTTGAGTGCCTCTACGCTGTTGTTCATGGTCGCACATTGCGACAGAGTATGGGTTGTTGAGGTACTCATGTGGGACGAAAGCATGAAGCGAGAGGGAAGGAATGTGAAGAGTATAAGAACCTCGGGATGGATACGTCAAAACAGGGGTGAGCGCGAGCACGCGAGAAACGGAGGAGAGGAGGGAGAGGAGGAGAGATTTTTGGACAGAGACCCAGGGGACACGGAGACGGTGTCCGCAACAAGGGCAGAGTAAGGTCGGGGGGGAACTGAGAACACGAGCACGCACGACCCGATCAGAAAGATGATACATATAAGCATGAGTACAGGAAACTTACACAAGGATCCGCGGGGGGGACATCCTGGGATAATTTTCGATCCACTGTGCGGGGAACTAGACCACACGACTTGGCAGAGGGATTCTACTCGCTGACGAAATTGAAAAAAGGTGACTTCGGAAAAAGAAGAGGGAAACTCTTCTGGATGCATGACTGCGGGAGTTGTGCAGGAAAAAGGCAAGTCAGCGAGAGGAAGCCGGAAGGATGAGACGTGGACTAAGGGGGCCAATGCAACCGAATAGCCTAATACTCGAAATAACACGTTGAGAAGTACGGTCCGCGGAAATCACTGCGCCGTTTGCGGACTTTGTGTGAGATCTGGTAAAACGAGATGATGGCGCACATATGGCAGCTACGGAAAACCCGAACCTCCCACTGACTCGTGCCAGGTCCAGGTGGAGCCAATATAGCAGTGGTGATGAGAGGATGGACCTGTGTCCTGTCCTGTCCTGTCCTTTCTTGCTGATCATTCGCCGTTTGACCTACCATTCAGTACCCAAGTTTCGGTAAATAGAGTCGAGTCGTGGCTCCGCATCGAAGTTGGTTGCTAACCACCGCGCTGGCTTCGGCGTCTCGAACTTTGGTGTAACTCATTGGTCGCGATTCCCGCTTCGAGCCAGTCCGCATCGCGCGAGAATGCCCGTCGAGAGTTGTACTCGTCGTGCTATCAAAAAAAAAAAACGTGCCAACCAAAAGAATCTTGGATTGCGCAACGCACGACTCCCCCCGAACGAACACGAACGGAGGTGGTCGAATGCCGTTCTGTATGTAGGTCCGCCCGTGAGAAACGATTGCCAACTGGCCACTTTACGACACAATTTGCCTCGCGACAGTCGGAGTGTGCTTGGATTCGCCACCGTCCTAAGGCGCGGAACGGGACCACGATGACGCCCACAACGCCGGTGGCGACGATAAAGATATCAAGGCCCCAAGACGCCATTTCAACATGCGGCCATGGTGAACACGTGCGACGTCCCAACATTCGCTCGTCCGCGGCACTTGCACTACTAGGCTCGCCCCCAGTGCCGTTACTCCAGGCTCTACCCCGCCGGATATCACGACCCTGATCTACGTTGGAACAACTTGAAGCATCCATCGGTTACACCACTCTTTCTCACTTGACTCACAGCAAAAGAGTATCAGGGGTATCAGTGACGATAAGAGCCACTCTACGCGAGATACGCCCAATCATGTTGGACATGGCTGTGGTAAAATTTGCAAATTTCTCTTTTACTCGGCCACGTCTGCCATCACATGCCAAACGTCCGCCGCGGCATGATGGAATATAACCGCGTCACCCTTGTAGTTTGTTTTCTGTCAACAGATGTGACAAGATCCAGAGTCTAATAGCTCCACTCTGTCATCTGTACATAGACATTCACATCGAGGGTGCCATTCCCAATCAAAAACGACAAAGGGGTCATGCTCGTCTAGGTTCAGTTAATTCATGCAGTCACTGACATGTTGAGTGAACCTTTTGCCTGTGCGAAGAGATATGGTGAAATAAATGGTCTATTACATCAGGACACCAACGATCACTACAAGAGTAATAGGCAAGAACGCACATAATACATATCGTTGTGTCAATGCGTCCATGCCTCAGCGTGCGCGTGAGGAGGGTGGGGGAGCGCGTCGTTGTTGTTGCCATTGATGACCACTAGCGACGGCAACAGAAACACAAGGGCATAGGCATCAAGAGTGAGGGTGAGGATAGAGAGAGACGTATCGGTGTGTGCGTTGCATATCCCGTCACGTCGTTGAACACATTGAGTACTGAGTAGTCGGGGTGCGCATGGCATTGCGCTGGTGCCATCAACGTGGCACCGCGGCCACCGCAACCGTCAGGCCGTTGTACGCGGCGAGTGCTTGGCATACGCGTCACGTTGGTGCCATTAAGGTGACACCGTCATCGTCGTGCCGTCGTGTGCACCTCGTCGATTATGCGTGGTGATGCCATGGCCGTGACGGTGGTATTATCGATGTGGCATCGTCCTCGCACTGTGATGGGAGGGTGGTGTGGTGGGAGTATGGTGGTGGTGTTGTCGGCGTGGGGTAAAACCCGCCAGGTTGTGCCAGAGCATGCTGCCTGACAGATGGGAAAGATGGGAATAGAACATTACAAGTGACCGGGGAGTCAGCGGGGCCAGAGTTGAGACATTCTGGCAGCCAAGTGTTTTCTGCCCATGGTGAAGGACAAGGTCGTTTATTTGTCATTATTTGTAACGACTATCTTATCTTTTCATTTCGTCTCTGAAGTTCAAGTTGTTCAGGACGTTTTCCAATGGTCAAGTTGTCCTCATTAGCAAGCAGTCTTGTTGCTCTCGTCTCCATTCAGTGTCGGGTGGATGAGGTATTTTCGTCCAAGAGCTATGCCACGCGATCAGATGCTTATTTTTGAGCTTCATCTCAGAAAATTTCCAATTTTTTTTGGTGATGTCCCCCTGATCTCGCGAACTTGATCCCCCTGCAACGTTGTCAGCCTACTCTCTCTTTTTGCGAACACTACGGTCTCTTTCTCAACAACCAGAATGGAAAGGCTGTGATTAACACGCTACAGCCCCCGCTTTGTCTATTTTTCTAAAAAAAATTCTCCTATAGTCCTATTTATTATCCATGTGTGAATGTCGGTCGACTCTGGGAATGGCCGAGGTGACGACCATCTGTCCGCGCAATCATGAAACGGATCTGGCCGTCATGCATTTCATGTATCTTGGTATATCCAATCCAAAGATAGCATCCGTGGGTCTCCTTTGGGTTCGCTGGTTCCCATCCCCCAACGTTTTATATATGCACACGTCCACCGAGGCGATTGCTACATGACCTGATGTTTTGCGTCCATGGGGGAACCGTTCACAATGACGCTCATGACCCCCGGTGAGTTGGTATGATTGCCTATCCATCTTGCTCGATCGATACGGTATCCTCTGCTCGTTCACCACTCTTACTGCAATGAGCGTGAGACGGCCCTCGGACCGCTGCCACAAGGTGTGCAAGATGAAGTCCGCATATGGGCGTCCTAGCAGACAATGTACCCGTTTACCAATCGCACTATCTCAGACTCATATAACTCCACAGGGGGTGATCTCGGGTGATAGCAAGTTTCTTTCTCGCCTCTGCAAACGGCGTGTCACGAGCTAGGGGTCGTTTTGAAAACTATGATTTTAATCAATCAGCTGGCCTGGCCACAGGTGTCGGTCCCGCAGGGACGTCCTGCAAGTTTGGCGAGCGCCACTCGTTCGCTTTGCGCGGGAAACCGCTCAATACGCGCCAAAAAAATCTCAGTCCCAGCAATATCCGACGACTAGACCATGGTTAGCAAATGAAAGATTCCGCCAAGAATCCCATCTGTGGTGCTTGGTTCACGAGCTGACCACCTTCATCATTCCACACGCCCCTCCTGGAAGAACCCCGTTTGATGGTCATTATCTGAGCATCAACGATATCTTCGAAAGGACACTGCGCGAATGAGTAGCAGATATTGTGAATTGCGTTTTAGATGATTGCGCAAACCATATCACGAGTACGTGGTTACGACTATGGTGAGAGCCCGGATCTATCAAAACATCATTTTACCATGGCGATCCTCGGAGGCTCGTCGTCGAAGAAAGAGAACCACCGTTCGTGAGCTACGTTTCGTTAGTTGTGACATGTAGCCTAATGGGTCAACAAGGTTTTTACGCACTGCAGTACTGATTTGTTTGTGAACGAGGCAGAGATCTACAGAAATCAGATCGGTCGACATCAAGTTTACTGCGTAATAAGGCGACTTACAGTCAAGATAGGACATCGCACCGTTGTTCTGGTCTTCTACTAACATGTCGCTAAACTCTATCTCCATCCCGTCCATATTCTGACGGACTACAAGCATCTTCGGGACGCGTCCACGTTGGCTATAGCGGTGGCCGAGGATATATCGAACTTGTTGTGAAAGCCGGGTATCCAAAATAGGGAGTTCGGTCTGCATAAATATATCTGAGGATAGTTGTTCGTTCATGTTACTGCAAAACTGACCATACAGTTCGGATCCAGCGCGACTATATCATCAACGCCGAATAGGTCGAGGAGTACCTGGGGTGATACGCTTGCTCCCACCCAGAAGATCATAAATTCCTCGTTGTCTATCAATTGATAATGAGTCGTTATCATTGCCAATCGTAGACAGCTTCTCCGATATACCTATAAGATAGACGCCGTTAGCCTCCATAAACATGTGGCTATCTCGCATAAGCGACGGCAAATAGACGTCTCCTGTCGTGGCGTCGGGAAATGCTGCATTTTCTTCCAAGTCGTGAAGAGCCAGGAGGCGGGGATAGAGGTGCTGCATCATGTTGCGGACACCCATCGAGAGTATCTTCTTGGCGTAATAATTTCGAACGTCCGCGGAAACATTACGTCCTGCACATAGTAGTGAGCCGAAATTCACTCCACGGGCATGTAAACGAACCCTTTAGGGGCTTGGACTTGGTTATTGCTAAGGTGTAGATTGGAAGCGCTCGGAAGGCTTCCGGTATTATCAGCTACGAGCCGCATTAGAAGCGCGCGCATGCAAGACAAAAGCGGTGGTTCACTTGTGATTGCATTGTGGCCGCTGCACAGTTTCGCCTATATCCAAGTAAAATCGATGAACATTTATCTGTTAGATCTTCTCTAATTTGAGCCATTCGTCGCGAGGACAACCCCGTCATTGCTATCCGAAAAGTGAGCAAGCCAGGACCAACACTGGAACTAAAAACCCACATTCTCGAGCAAGATGACACACCACAGCATCCATATCAGCATTGCGAAATACGTTGCCAGCCAACGACACCACTTGCAGAGCAAGGTTACAAGTTCGCACGCGCCGCTGTCCCTCAATGGACGTATACAACACCGCGCACTGCAAATATGCATATTGACGCTCATCCAACGTTTGAGAATGTCCGATCAGTGCGGACACAGCCTTGTCAGAATCAAGAACACCGAGTGCCAGGTCCGTGGGTGAGCGTTCTTGGAAATTTCCATAGTGTTTCAATGCCCGTAGACCTTGGAAAAAAAGAATGGAAGTATGAAGCCAGTCAAGAAACGGGACGTTACCTTGAGAACAGCGAATTCTCATGACACAGCTGAACGCGGTGGTCCGTGTAACCAACCTCCGGAGCTGAGACGCCAGCATGATTTGGTCACGTGCAGGATTATATCGAGGATGGAAGAACAGTTCTCCACCAGTAATAGAAGGAACGATCCCTGCGCATACTGGTGTCAGTCTCTCCAAACAGAACGTTCAAACTAGCATACCAATTGAACCAATGTCAACTGTTTTACTCATTCCCAAAAACATACTCACTCCAATCCCTTCGTCGGAGCATTCTTCGGCGATTTCGCGCCATGCCTGTACCCGAGGAATAAAGAGTGTGCGTTCTTTATCTGTACCGTAAACACTGGTTTCATCCGCCGGGGGTTCCAAGGCGCCCGGTCCAATCGTGGGTAGGGTGCACTGGAATGCGACGATATGGCCCCCTCGACCAGCCTGCGGGAGTATTAGAAGGACATCCATCCATCAAGAAACTCTATATTACACACCAAAGAAGCAAGTCCAGCTACAAGAGCTCCGCCGAGACACGATTCTCTGACAACAGTCCGGCCATTGCGTTCCGCTAAGGAACCTACAAGGTTCTCGACCACTGTTCTACCAAGATATGTCAGGCAGAAGGTAATCAGACCTGGATTTCAAACGCACCTTGACTCCCATGGATCAACGAATAGCCCATCACGCAAAGGAAGGAAGATTTCTTCCAAATCACCAACTACGAGTTGGTGTGCTTGAGGGAGATCTGCCTGGCGGAGAGGTAAACGCAATTCGGTGCATCATTTGGGCCACCCTTACAGACAGGTTGTAAAAATGAAGTGTCTGGTCAAAAGTAAGAATCCCGATTCTGCATCCCTGTGGAAAGCAGGGTTTGAACGTTGATCCGTCAGTAGCAGTACCCCCATACAGGATGCCCAAGAGGACACTGCAAACAGACTGAAGAAAACCCGACTCGACGGCATTGATAGAAACATCGAGGGCGAACAGATAATGTAACGGGACGGGCTTTCGCGGTGTTGGCGGTGGTGGTTCGGGGGTGAAGTAAGTTGGGGCCAGCTTTGGTAGAGGCGGAGGTGCCCAATACTCATCAGATTCCACGACAAAGTCAACAGTACCCTTGTTCAGCTCGGGACGATTAGCATGGTCCAAGCGCAAGAAGTTGGCGTCCAGGTTGCTAAAGTATTCCTGAGAAACTGAATCACCGCCTAATCCGTAAAGCAAGAAGCATCGACGACATGACGAACCTTCTGTTTCGTTGGAACACAGATTACACTTCCACCTATTACCACCCGCGACCCACGAACACCATGGGTTGATATAACCTCTACACTGTGCACATCTTGCAGGACCACTTGGCCCGCAATCGACGAGAGGAATAGGTTCTTCTCGAGGATCTAGGTCGGCGAATGGCTGCACCACTACAGCGAGGGGTATGTCACATTCTCTGGTAAGATGGGCGGAGTTGGGTAAGTTCCATGTCGTGACGCGCATATGCTTTGGGTTCGAGTTGCCTGCATCACGAACGTGTCAGCAATGAAAAGAATTGGTGTGGTTGCAGGCTAGGAAAAATGCCTCGGCAATCCGACTAGTATTCCAATGAACAAAAGGCGCGACGCTCACCTTGGTCAAAGGCAACAAAGTCTGTGGTTGAGAGTGGCGGATTGATACCCGGCAAAGTCATATACATCTGTTTCTCCCATGTTTCTTTGTCTGCTTCGATGGTGTCTACTGGGGACGGAATTTGGGTTGTGTCGATACGGGCGCGTAGACCTGCAACAGTCCCTGAGCATTGCAGGGCTGATTGGATGTCTTGACCTGCCTCTGTATGGTTCCCCAGCGCTGTGCGGAGGCTGCGGTATGTGTTGGAACGGCATACGAGCAGAGCAGTTTCGAAGTCGTGGCGGAGCTCTCAACACTCAATTAGGCGTACCTGAGCATGGTTTACCAAATC
>JBBPLG010000340.1:0-26082 GCA_038089695.1 Xanthoconium separans | reverse complement strand
TATTTCCAGCCTAATTCACATTCTGCATGAAGTCTTAGATCAAATTAACTATGTTGTACCATAATTCATCACCAGTAATCAAAGTTTGCCTATCTCTGCAGGAACCCATACCCTGTGAAACCCCATACAATCGGACCCTTCCCAAGTCGTATGGGTTATTACAGAGTCGACTGTAGGCGTACGGTTATCCCAAAACGTGGCCCAAATTTGGGTATACTATTGGGTAACATTGAGTAACCCTTGTTAGCGAACCAATCAGCAACCATACGGAACACAGAAGACCGTTCTAAGCGTTACATTGTCCATGCAGCTTTACTGATGCCGGCCAGCCGGCCGTAAATGTCCTCAGAAAGAGCGCCCGAATGGTTTGCATGTTTTTCCCCTTTAGCTGACACGCTCGCTTTGCAAATGTATAAATACCAGCCACCTTTGCTGGACGTGCACCAGCACTCATTGCATTCACAACTTGATTCACAATGGTTCCTCTCATCCCTGATGCTATATACAAAATCCACAACGCTCAGTTCCCTGGGATGACCGCAGACCTCATTGATGGCATCCCGGCAGGACCAATTGCCGGATTTCATGATGTTCCGGACAGTCTCAACCAACAGGTATGTGCTGTGCTTTGTAGAGGACCGTACTTAATTGTCCTGTAGTGGAGAATCAAGAACCATGGACACAGTGGTAACCAGATCACCATCGAGAGTCTGGCCGCTCCAGGAAGCTTTGCGAACGCAGAGCAGTTCGAGGTGTGTAGGCGTGCTTGTGGGATAGTATTAAACACGGGGAACTAAATGCATGTTGATAGTATGCCTCGCTCATCGGTTCCCCCGATCGGACTATCTGGACCCTCGTGAAAGTGGGTCGTCCCAGCCACTACTAGTGTGTCCTGCGCTGCCTTCTACTTTGTACACGTCCCCGTTAACATCGAACCACTTCAAGTCTCCAATCTCCCGATGCGGATTACGTTTGGCAGCTCCCTTATGGCGAAGATTATGAAAATGTATTCATATCCACTTTGCCATTCTCGTATGCACGAATACTCCTGACGCTTGTTCATCATAGATCGTCCTCGTCCACCACACTGGCGAAGACAACACCAAGTGGGATTTCGAATACGTGGAGAAGTGAGACCATAATTGGTTGTATGTACGTCGCACCAGAGTAGGGTGGATGGATAAATATGTCGTCGCTTGAATCCCGTGTCGATGGCTTCTCCATGGTATCCTGATCCACAACGCTCGCGAGATTTTCCCGTCTAGTAACTGTTGAACAAATATAATTTGATCAACTTGAAGGGACGCCGCCACCATGGAAAGCCGGAAGTTCCCCAAGTACCAGGCCAGAACGTTGAACGTCCCCGCACGCACGAAATCGTCCACCATCACGAGTTTCCCCACAGAACGAGCCAGTTCATTGTCCAAACCCATCCCACAAGCACACCCACCTTTTTCCTTGTCCACCGCTAAAACACCCCGCTCGGCAAGAATCCCAGGGGCCACTACGAGAGTCCGCACGTACGATCGAGCAAATGCAGCATGACGTAGTGGAAAACGCCCGAAGCAAGGAACGCGCCAATAACGAGATCCGTGCGACCAAAAATAAAGGGTAGAGGGTATCCACCCAGAACGAGGAATATGCGGCGAAACCACTGGTGCCATCTGCGTCCCTACAAGTCGGTGAGCGATGTGACGCGCCACGGAGCGTCAAATCATCATGTCGCTGGCAAAGCCGTGGAGGAGGCAAGACGCAAACACAAGAACCGGTCAATGTCCCTTGGCCATGCGTAAAGCAGAGAATCGACCCATATCAAAACCACCTACTTGGGCTGTTGAGATTTGATTGCACGAAACAGAGTCTTTGACGCACTTGAAGGTGAGGTTGTTTTCACTTGTGCACGACTGTACGCTGACTCGTGGACGCATAGCCCAAGCGCATGCTGTAGATCGCGCAAGGATTTTGCTCCGTGATGCCAGTTCAGGAAACATCATATTTACGGACGAAGGCAAAGGACTATTGATCGATCGGGAAGTGTGTCCGCCAGCCTGCTTATGCACCTTGGCAGGTTTCATTCGGTCACTGACGATCTGGAGTCATTCTGGCACGTTTTTGGATGGCATATATTGCGCTTCGTTCCTGCCATCGATTCTTATACTGCTCAGCGTCGTGCCAAAGACCTCGCCATGTTTGATAGGAATCAAGATGAAGGCGAAGGCGAGGGCGGGTCTCAAAAGTGCTCGGCTTTGTGCGGAGGCTGAGGGAAAAGTTCCGACCCGAACTCCCACACAGAGTTGAGTAGCTCTAAGTATGCCATGGAGCCTCCGACTGGAAGAAGATCAATGATTCAACGAGCAAAATTGATGAATATATCGATCTCGAAGAATTGTCCCAGAAAAACCGTACTCACGACAAAGACACGTCACAGCTGCAGTCTTCCTGCATGCATCGTACATACAGTCTCTTGGAAACGCGAGTGGTTCGCATTCGCACCATTGCTTGTCGCTTACCATCGTACAGAACAAGAATCATCTCACCGCACACCTACGAATGAACGCCATTTACTGGGGACCCACAGCGCTGCGGATCATGGCACACCAAGTTGCACTCGATAGGGAAGAGATGTTCGGGTACGTGGTGGGCTGTTAGGATGACGAGGCAAGTCCGCTCCCTTGTTCGGTTCTCTTCATGTCGTCTATCAACTCTGCATAGGCGGCTTCGGTGCGCATCCAGACCATGATGCACATATCATATTTTATCGACGTTCCGGATCCTCGTCATGCAAAACGCGCTGGATAGACTGTACGTCGACCGCGTCGTCAAATATGCGTCATTCTACTTGGTCCGGGAGCCCGTTGCCTACAGTCCACTCTAGTTATTGCATCACTCCAACAACCTTCAGGAGTGTTCGCGGGAGACATTTTCGATGGATTGACACCCATTTTCTCTACATCGCCGTCAACGCATTGCCGCTCCTCAGTCGTTTGGACGCCATTGACGTCGAGAAGGCTGTCTTGTACATCCGTCAGTGTCGCAACTTTGATGCTGGATATGGTGCGATTGCTGGCACACAAAGTCACGCCGCGCAAGGTTAGTAACAATGAACATCTTGTCGACCCTCTAGATAGTTTATCGTCTTGTTCTGTTTTTGCAGTCTTCGTTTGCACGGCTGCCCTCGCAATCCTAGACCGATCAGACAAAGTCAATTCTGAGATGCTGTCTCAGTGGTTGGCTCAACGACGACTTGCGAACGGAGGACTTAATGATCGTCCTGAGAGACTACTGGATATGAACAACAACTCATTTCGCTCGCTGCGGGAAGTGTTTGTTGACGTGGTCTCTGAATAGCTATGCCACTCGTTTTGGGTGCTTGTCGATCTTGAACAAGATTAACCGGATTGATAGCGAGAAGCTTATCGGGTTTATTCTCTCTGCTCAGGACCCAGAGACAGGTGGCATCGCTGGTCGACAAGGAGACATGGTCGACGTCTTTCACACCCACTTTAGAGTGTGGGTGTGTCGTTTAACTCGTCCAAATATCAGTCGTGAACTGATATGTCGTAGGACTATCTCTACCCATTCTGGTGGACTTGGACCCTGTGTACTGCATGCCCGCGGGTATTATCGAAGAACAGGGACCCAGGAAGGGATGGAAGGCACTGCCGCGACGACCAGCATGATGTCATGCTTCGTCTTAGTGGTTCTGAACTCCAATGAAATCCAAATTTCTTTGTTAAATAGGGTGGGACCATTGACATAGCAGTGAGTCCAAGCCACGACAAATGGAAGCTGTATACGTCACCCCCCAGGACCGAGACCTTGTATCTCATATCTGACCTACATGACTGGTGCTCGTGATTTCCATCGCGAGCATTGTGGAGAAGAGACAGAGTAGGTGACACTCGTCTCGGAGGAAGTAATATCAATGAAAGGATACGGGCTGCATTGATACAGACGGCGTACTATTGGCTGCTTGGTGGTCTACAAATGTTCCGAGAGTTCCCCGAGGTTGCCGTCGGCTGTTGAAGACAACCATCAAGAGCAATCCGTCTCAACCAACTGCGGCAGAAGCCTTGTCAGAGTAATTGTTTTTTGCTTGCATTTGGTTCAGGGTAACCGGTTATCATGGCGGAGAGCCAGAGACAAACCAAAAAAAAGTCCAAGCTTTCTCTATCATGCCAGCTTTTTTGCACAAGCTTTTTCGGTTCCAAATGGTACACCGATCCGTCGTATCTTTCACTGATCCGAATGCCAAGGCTAGGGCCGTCATTCCCGCAGCATCAAGGCATACAGGATTTCTGATGGGCGCATGGCTATCCCAGACAGTCACATCATGTGGGCACCTTGGCGCTGTTTTCGTTATCCGTTTAACTGACCAGTTTATTTCTGACCTCGATAGCAATGATGACTTCGTTTGTGGTGCCAGCTATGCCTGATGTATTATCGTTGTCACCTTTCTAACTCACTAAACACGTCCTCAGTGGTAGTTCGAAAGATTGTTTGGTCGAGCGGTACGTGACCGGAAGCAATCAATAGACCGCAGGGGTTAGTGTGCCGGCAACTTGAACGGTTGGTCATCTGTATCATCATCATTCCAGTACACACTGGTAACAATATGCGGAATATTGAAGAGCCGAGTGCAAGAACAGGACCTGAAGCTACAATTTGGGGTGTTGCCCCAGTAAATGTCCTGCAAATACTCAGGGACCTCCATGATGCTTCTTGTCCGCACTTTCCGCTTTAGCTGACACGCTCGCTTTGCAAAACGTATAAATACCAGCCATCCTTGCTGGAATGTACACCAGCGTTCATTGCATTGACAACTTGCTTCACAATGGCTCCTTTCATCCCTGATGGTACATACAGAATCCGCAACGTCCAGTTCACTAGCCAGGTCGCAGACCTCATTGATGGCATGCCAGGAAGTGCAATTGTCGGAGCCCTTGGTCAACCAGCCAATCAGTACGACAAGGTATGTGCTGCATTTTGTAGAGGACCGTACTTAATGGTCCCATAGTGGATAGTCAAGAACTATGGAGGAGGTGGTAACCAGATCACCATCGAGAATTGGGCCGTTCGGGGAACCTTTGCGAATGCAGACCAATTCCAAGTGCGTATGATCGCGCATGGGACAGTACCAAACACGGGGAACTAAACGCATGTTGATAGGACGCCCAGCTCGTCGGTTCCTCCGATGCGACTCTCTGGACCGTCGTGAAGGTGGATCGTGGTTACTAGTGTGTCCCGCGCTGCCCTCTCTTTTGTACACGTCCCCGTTAACATCGAACTACTTCAAGTCTCCAATCTCCCGACGCGGATTTCGTTTGGCAGCTCCCTGATGGCGCAGATTACGAATCGGTATATCAACTTTGCCATTCTCGTATACACGAATACTCCTGACGTTTGTTCGTCATAGATCCTCCTCGTCAACCACACTGGCCTGGACAACACCAAGTGGCAATTCGTTGTCGCCAAGTGAGAGGTGTCCCTCCATGGCTTACTTGAAGAACGTCTGGGGATGAGAAACCAGAATCGGTTGTTTGTGCGTCGTACCAGAGTATCGCAGCCGTCGTTGTCCAAGTAAGGTGAATGAATACATGTCGCCGCTGGATCTCGTGTTCGGTGGCTTCTCCATGGTTTCCCGTCTTCTGATACGCAACGCTCGCGAGGTTTACCTGTCTAAACCGTTGAACAAGTATAAAGTCTATGCCATCTTTTCGGTTGGTTCACCGTAATAACTGCGAATCGTCACCCATTCATCGCAACTTTGATGCTTCTAAAGTTGATCGACCGCGACACTTTGATTAGCAAAATGAAAAAAAAGGGAGAACAACTTGTCGACATTTACTCTTAGACCATGTTCTCAACTAAGTGAAATTTAGCGTGATGCCCGCCAATGCCAACGACAATCTCGGCGTTCAGGCCGAGGGACTGCTGCGACTGCCCACAATATGAAGCACCAGTGATGCTGTCAAACAAACGGGGGTAGAATGCGACTGGGTGACCTTCTCGACGCGTTCACATCGCAACAACGATACCGAGCCTACGCCCATGCAGATCGACGGGGCCAGCCCCAGCGCAGTTATGCCACGTCCTCCTCACGTATAATTGAACAGGCTGTGCGGCACATGCTCCGCTGTGAAATGTCTTGCTGGGAAGTGGTCATGGGCCTGGGGAAGACAATGTCGCCGTCATCACAGTCTTGTTGGGGAGCATGGTTAGGGCAGACAGAGGTCGACGCATGAAAAACAGGCACGTCGTCCAGATAAACGCGTAAGAGTCCTGCGTGAGTGAGACGAAGAAGGCGGCCATTGGCGTCTCTTCATGTACCTGTGGATGGGGGATGAAAAGGGCAGATTCACGCAGATCTGTCTGGTAAAAAAAAACGATGATGTGTGTCTTGGTCAAGATGACACTAGATAGACATGGATTGAATGGTAGGGTAACCTAGTGTTCAATAAGATGTGCTTACCAGCGTGGGTTGGACTTATGGGAGGGGTAATCTCGTAGAGCGATAGGTTTTCCCGTTAGAGTCAGAGCTGGACCGAAACGAGCGATCACCGTTCGAGTCCACGTTTGCTCTCCACGACTGCCGTTTTTACAATCCAACGCATCACAGGGCAATTTGAAGAATCCCGAGTTTGCATACTTTTCGACGTGCCGTATGACAGTGGCTTCCCTTGGGTGGGTGACAGTGGAGATGAGGTCTTTACTTACATAAGCCAAGGCTCGCGTTTCGCGACGATGAGCACACAGGACAAGTTACTCATACCCCTGCACGTATCGTACATACAGTCTCTTGGAAACGTGAATACTTCACATTCGCACCATTGCTTATCGTTTACCATCCTACAGAACAAGGATGATCTCGCCTATCATCTTACCGCACACCTACGAATGAACGCAATTTACTGGGGACTCACGGCGTTGTGCATCATGGGACACCAAGATAAACTCGATCGGGAAGAGATGATCGAGTACGTGATGAGCTGTTGGGATGGCGAGGCAGGTACGTTCCCCCGTTCGGCTCCCCTCGTGTCGTCAATCAGCTCTGCCCAGGTGGCTTCGGTGCACATCCAGACCATGATGCACATATTTTGTCAACCTTGAGTGCGATCCAGATCCTCGTCACGCACAACGCACTGGATAGACTGGACGTCGACCGCGTCGTCAACTGTGCGTCACTCTATTTGGTCCCGGTGCCCATTGCCCACGTTCCACTTTAGTTATTGCGTCGCTCCAACAACCTTCGGGGGTGTTCGCGGGAGACGCCTTTGGCGAAATCGATACCCGTTTTCTCTACATCGCCGTCAACGCATTGTCGCTTCTCGGTCGTTTGGACGCCGTCGACGTCGAGAAGGCGGTCTTATACATCCGTCAGTGTCGCAACTTCGATGGCGGATACGGTGCGATTGCTGGCGCGGAAAGTCATGCCGCGCAAGGTTAGACAATAAACATCTTGTCGACCCTCTTTGATAGTTTACCGTCTCGTTCTGCGCAGTCTTCGTTTGTACAGCTGCCCTCGCGATCCTCGACCGATTAGATGAAGTCGATTCGGAGATGCTGTGTTGGTGGTTGGCTGAACGACAACTTGCGAACGGAGGACTTAATGGCCGTCCCGAGAAACTACCGGATGTGAACAACATATTTTTCTCGCTGCTGGAAATGTTCGCTGACGTGATCTTTGAATAGGTTTGCTACTCGTTTTGGGTGCTGTCAGCCTTGTCGATCTTGAACAAGATCGACTGGATCGATAGCGAGAAGCTTATCGGGTTTATCCTCTCCGCTCAGGACCCAGAAACGGGTGGCATTGCTGATCGGCAGGGAGACATGGTCGACGTCTTTCACACCCACTTTGGAGTTGCAGGTGTGTCGTTTGACTCGTCCAAGTGTCGATTGTGGAATTGATACATCGTAGGACTATCTCTGCTTGGATGTCCCGGTCTGGTCGATTTGGACCCAGTTTACTGCATGCCCGCGGGCATTATCGAAGAAAAGGGACTCCGGAAAGGATGGAAGGCACTGCCGCGACGGCCAGCATGATGTCATGCTAGGATGGAGTCGGCTGTTGAAGACGGACCGTCAAGAGTAATCCGTATCAACCAACCACGGGAGAAGACTTGTCGGAGCAGCTTGCATTCGGTTCAGGGTATGACAGGTCTTCACGCACCGTTCAATCGTCTGTACCCTCATTTTCCCCTGCCGAATATTGATTGATACAGAAGAGAACATACTGTCATTTCCCGTGGTGTGACTGGTTGTCATGGCCGAGTGTTGGAGGCTGTTGAATCTCGACATCGATAGACTGTTGCTTCTTTGTCACTTGGTATCTCATCTTCCTTATTCCACTCATCACCACAACGACCTTATCTTGATAATTCGGCTTCTACTGTACGTGACTGTTCATATATTTTCGGACCTTCTTCCTCGCTCACCTCAGTTCGTCTCCTCAAGAGACTGTTGAAGTGTGCACTTTCCTTCCGACACTTGACACCCCGCTCACTCTCACTTACATAGCTAAGACCGTCTTAGATCCGGAGGGACCAATAAGGAACAATCGAATCTACCAACTTCCTTCTGCATGCCTTTTCGGTTCCAAATGGCACACCAATTCAGAGCGATCCGTCGCCATGTCTTTTGCTGATCCGAGCGCCAAGGCTAGGGCCGTCATGCTCCCACCAGAGCATCGAGGCCTCTAGAATTTTTGATGGGCGTATGGTCATCCCAAACAACATCAGGCGGGTACCTCGCGTTGTTTTTGTTATCGCCGTGTTGATTGATTTCTGACCTCGATACCAATGGCGACTTCGTGGTGCCATATATCAGGTATTGACCGCTATGCCTGATGTATTATCATTATAACCTCTCCAACTCACTCGCTTAACACGTCCTCAGTGGTAGTTCGCTAGATTGTTCGGTCGAATGGCGTTCTCAAAATACGTGATTGGAAGCGAAGAATTCCCCAGCTTCGTCATAACGTGAACGCGGGGGTTGAAGTGGCCAAACCAACTGAAATGGTTGGATATATCATCGAAGATTGATCGGTGCTATCATTCCATTTGGTGCGTCACGCCAGGCATGTGTCATTAGTGCGTTCATGTTCCCAGCGGAGAAATGATTTTACGGAACAGCACTGGGTGCAAGAACGGAGCTTGAAGCTACAACTTGGGGTGTTGCTCCAGTAAATGCCCTGCGAATACTCAGAAAGAGGGAACCTCAACGATTTGCATGGGCTGCTGAAATCCGCGGTGCTTCTTGTCCGCATTTTCCGCTTTAGCTGACACGCTCGCATTGCAAACGTATAAATACCAGCCATCCTTGCTGGAGTGTGCACCAGCATTCATCGTATTCTCCACTTGATTCACAATGGCTTCTCTCGTCCCCGACGGTATATACAAAATTCGCAACGTCCAATTCCCCGGGATGGTCGCAGAGCTCATTTATGGCCCGGGAGGACCAATTTTCGGAGCCCCAAACAGTGACCCCAATAATAATAAGGTATGTGCTGTGCTTCGTAGAGGACCGTACCTCATTGTCCTGTAGTGGATCATCAGCAATGTTGGAGGGAGTGGTAGCCAGATCACCATCGAGAGTCTAGCCACTCGGGGAATCTTTGCGAATGCAGACGAGTTGCAAGTGCGTAGGCTCGCGTATGGAATGGTATCAGACACGAGAACTTAAAAATGTTGATAGGGTGGCAAGCTGTTCGGTTCCTTCGAGCAAACGCGCTGGACCGTCGTGAAATTGGATTATGGCTACTAGTGTGTCCCGCGCTGCCTTTTCTTTTGTGCACGTCCCCGTTAACATCGAACTACTTCAAGTCTCCAATCTCCCGATGCACAATACATTTGGGTGCTCCCCGGCCGTAATAGCCCGGTAATCATATCCACTTTGCCATTCTCGTATGTACGAATCTCCTGACGCTTGTTCATCATAGATCGTCCTCGGCAATTTCACTGGCTATGCCAACACCAAGTGGATATTCGATCCAGTTGCCAGTGAGTGAGCAGTGTCGCTCCATGGCTTACTTGAAGAACGCGTGGGAATGAGAGATCAGAATTCATCGTATGTACGTCGTACCAGAGTATCGCGATCGTTGTTTTCCTGAGTAGGGTGAATGGATACACATGTCGTCGCCTGATATCCCGTGTCGGGGACTCCTCCACGTTTATCCTGATCCACAATGCTCGCGTTTTCCCGTCCAACCGTTGAACAAATATAAAGTATGTGTAGTTTCGCCGTTTCGCCCGAGCACATGTCACATTTTTTCGTTGGCTCGCCGTAAAGACACATCCATTGTGGCAACTTCGCGTGTCGATCTGACCACCAGACTAGGGTCATTCATGCTTCGCAGCCTCGATGCTTTTGAAGTTGTACCGTCGATCAATGTAGTTTGATCGACGACGACACTCTGATTAGCAAAGTGAAGACAGGGGAGATCAACATGTGGATATTGACTCTTACAATGCTTCCTTTTGTTCACAAGAACTCTTTACTTGATTCACCCCAACTTTGTGTTGCTCACTTCAAAACCAGCCGATAAGTGAGATTTAGGGTGATCCCCGCTAACGCCAGCGATAACCCTCAGCGTTCGGGTTGAAGGACTGCTGCAACTGCCTACAACATGAAGTATTAGTGATGCTGCCAAACAATTAAACGGGATGGAATGCGATCAACTGACCTTCTCGGCGCGTTCACATCGCAACAACGATACCGAGTCTGCGCCCACGCATCGATCACAAGCCGCATGAAGAGTGAATTGACGGGGCCAGCCCCAGCGCAACTATGCCACATTCTCCTCACGTACCCATCGTCTGAACACCCAAATTGTCCATTATCGTACAGGCCGTGCGGCACGTGCTCCACCATGACAATGTCGTGCTGGGAAGTGGTCATGGGCTGGTGAAGACAATGTCGCCGCTGTCACTGTCTTGTTGGGGAGCATGGTTAGACAGACAGACGTCGACGTATGAAAAGCAGGCAGTACCGCGATCGACGAGTGAGTTGAAGAGCCGGACGTGCGTCATGCTCGTCGCGGCATCCATGACTGAGTTTCGGATGAGGGCGAGGTCTTCCAGATAAATGCGTAGGAGCCCTGCATGAGTGAGACGAAATAGGCGTCCCGTGATGTACTGATGGGACGACGAAAGTGTGAAAAGGGCAGAGGCACGAAGATCCGTCTGGTGGTACGAACTGAATATGTGTGTCTTGGTTAAGACGACACGATATAGACATGAATTGGATGGCGAGGTAACCTGGTTTTCAACAAGCAATGCTTCACGAACCTGGCTTCGGTTGTGCTTGCCAACGTGGGTTGGAGGGGAGGAGTAATTTCACAGAACAACTTGAATTGGTTCCCCCATCAAAGATGAACCAAATAGTCAGAGCCGGACCGAAACGAGTGAGTCCACTTGCAATGCATTCCATGGTCTCGGCTAGTTCGGTGATAGGCACTTCGCCGGAATAAGCCGAGTTCGCGTCATTGCGACGGTGAGCACCCGGGACACACACTTACCCCTGCACGTATCGTACATACAATCACTCGAGAACGATTCACACCACCACTCATCGTTTACCATCTCAGAGGACAAGGATAATCTCACTTATCGTCTCACCGCACAGCTACGAATGAATGCCATTTACTGGGGACTCACAGCGCTATGCACTAAGATGCACTCGATCGGGAAGAGATGATCGAGTACGCGATGAGCTGTTGGGATGGCGAGGCAGGTCTGTTCCCTCGTTCGGTTCCCGTTGTGATGTCTCTCAACTGAGTGCGATCCATATCTTCGTCACCCAAGACGTGCTGGATAGACTGGACGTCGACCGTCCTTAAATGTGCGTCACCTTACTTGGTTCCAGCGCCAATTCAACAGTCCACTCTAGTCATTGCATCGCTCCGAGAGCATCTCGGGGGTTCGCGGGAAATGCCTTTGGTGAGATTGACGCCCGTTTTCTCTACATCGTCGTTCCTCGATTAATTTGACGCCATTTACGTCGGGAAGGCGGTCTTATACATCCGTCAGTGTCGCAACTTTGATGGCGGGTACGGTGCGATTGCTGGCGCGGAAAGTCGAGCCGCACTAGGTAACACCTCGTCAACTCTCCGCTTTGCTCATCGCCTTGTTTCATTTTTCGCAGTCTCTGTTTGCGTAGCTGCCCTCGCGATCCTAGCCGGACTGGATGAAGTTCATTCGGACATGCTGTGTTGGTGGTTGGCTGAGCGACACCTTGCGAATGGAGGACTTAAGTAATGCCCGTCCCGGGAAACTACTAGATGTGAACAACTTATTTTACTCGCTCCCGGATGTGTTTGCTGACGTGATCTTTGAATAAGTTTGCTACTCGTTTTGGGTGCTGTCAGCCTTCTCGATCTCGAATGAGATCAACTGGATCGATAGCGAGAAGCTTATCGGGTTTATACTCTCTGCTCAGGACCCAGAGACGGGTGGCATTGCTGATCGGCAGGGAGACATGGTCGACGTCTTTCACACCCACTTTGGAGTTGCAGGTGTGTCGTTTGACTCGTCCAAGCGTCGATTGTGGAATTGATACATCGTAGAACTATCTCTGCTTGGATATCCCGGTCTGGTGAATTTGGACCCAGTGTACTGCTTGCCCACGGGTATTATCGAAGAAAGGGGACACCAATAAGGATGGAAAGCACTCCCGCGGCGGCCAGCATGATGTCATGCTTCGTCTTAGTGGTTCTAAATTCCTATCAAATCAAATGATTTGTCCAAGTGGTCCGAGGAGCCATGTTCGTTGCTAAATGGCGTCAGGCTATTGATATGGCAGTGATTCCCGGCTACGACAAAATGGAAGCCGTCTATGTCACTCCCAATGACAGAGACCTTGTATATCTGACCTAGACGTCCGGTGCCAGTGATTTCCAGCGCAAGAAGAGAGTGATCTGATCACCTGGGCGAGCGAGCGGGTGACACTCATACGTTGGGCTCGCTCGGAGGAAGTAATACCATCAAAAACATACGGGCTGCGTTGATACAGATGGCATACTATTGGCTGCTTGGTTGTTCTACAGACATTCCAAAGAATGCAGTCGGCTGTTAGAGACAGACCCTGTCAACCAACCACGGGAGATGACTTGTCGGAGTGGGGATTTTTGGCTTTCATTCGGTTCGGGGTATGACGGGTCTTGACGCACTATTCAATCATCTGTACCCTCATTTTCTCCTGTCGAATAATCTATTGGTACAGAAGATGACGGTTGTCATGGCCGACTGCTGGAGACAAACAGAAGAGGTTCAAGCTTTCTCCACACGATAAGGAACCATCGGTTCTACCAAATTTCTTGTGCATGCATTTTCGGTTCCAAATGGCACACCAGTTTAGAGCGATCAGTCGCCGCATCAGTCGCTGATCCGAGCGGCAAGGCTAGGGCCGTCATGCCCCCATCGCAGCATCGAGGCTTCTAAAAATTTTGATGGGCGCATCACGACTTCGTGGTGCCATATATGAGGTATTGACCAACTATGCCTGATGTACTATCATTGTCACCTTCAAACTAACTCACTTAACACGTCCTTGGTGGTATGTGGTTCGCTAGATTGTTCGGTCGAGCAGCATTCTTAAAATATGTGATCAAGCGAACAATACCCCCGCTTCGTTCATTAATATGAATGCGGGGGTTAGGTGGCGAAAGCAACTTGAATGGTTGGTCATGCGTCGTGATCGGTTACCATCGTTCCTCTTCCAAAATCCCGGTAACAGCGAACCAAATATCGAAGAGCCGAGCTACAATTTGGGGTGTTGCTCCAGTAAATGTTCTGCAAACACCTGGGAAGAGGAACCATGGTGGTTCCTGTCCGCACTTTCCGCTTTAGCTGACACACTCGCTTTGCAAAGGTATAAATATCAGCCATCCTTACTGGAATGTGCACCAGCATTCATTGCCTTCACAACTTGATTCACAATGGCTCCTATCATCCCTGACGGTATATACACGATCGGCAACATCCAGTTCTCTACGAAGGTCGCAGACCTCCTTGATGGCATCCCGGGAGGAGTAATTGGCGGTTTGGAGGCGACTCAACCGGCCATTCCCGAGCAAAAGGTATGTCCTGTGCTTTGCAGAGGACCGTGCTTATTATAATTGCCCTGTAGTGGATCATCAAGAACTCTGGATACGGTGGTAACCAGATCACCATCGAGAATTGGGGCACTCGGGGGTTCTTTGCGACTGCACAGCAACTCCAAGTACGTAGACTCGAATATAGGATAGTATCAAACATGAGGAACCAAATGCATGTTGATAGGGTGCCCAACTCGTTGGAGGCTTTGAGCCGACTGTCTGGACCGTCGTGAAAGTGGATCAAGGCTACTAGTATGTCCCACGCTGCCCTTTCTTTTGTACACGTCCCCGTTAACGCTGAATCACTTCAAGTCTCCAATCTCCCGATGCGGATTATGTTTGGGAGTTTTCTCATGGCAAGGATTACGAACCGGTATTCATATTCACTTTGCTATTCTCGTATGGACGAAAACTCCTTACGCTTGTTCATCACAGCTCATCCTGGTCAACCACACTGGCCAGGACAACACCAAGTGGAAATTCATTCGTGTCAAATGAGAAGTGTCGCTCCATGGTTACTCGAAGAACGCGGGTATGAGGCCTGAGGGACCAGAGTTGGTTGTATGTATGTCGTACCAGAGTATCGCGATAGTTGTTGTCCAGAGTAGGGTGAAATAAATATGTCGCCGCTTGAATCGCATGTCTGTGGCTCCTCCGTGGTTGCCCGTTATCCTGCTCCGCAACACTCGCGAGGTTTGCCCGTCTAACTGCTGAACAAATATAAAGTGAAATTTAGCGTGATGCTCGCCAACGTCAACGATAATGATCAGCGTTCTGACAGACTGAGGGACTGCTCTGACTGCTTAAAAGATGAAGTCCAAGTGATGCTGTCAAACAATCAAACGGGGTAGAATGCGACCAGCTGACCTTCTCGACGCGTTCACATCGCAACAAACAATGATACCAAGCCTGCGCCCACGCGTTGATCACAAACCACATGAAGAGCGAATCGACGGGGCCAGCCCCAGTGCAGTTATGCCACATTCTCCTCACGTACCCATCGTCTGAACATGCCTATAATTGTACAAGCCGTGCGGCACGTGCCCCACCGTCACCGTCTTGTTGGGGAGCATGGTTAGGCAGACAGAGGACGCACGAAAAGCAGGTAGTGTCACCGTTGACGGGTGGGTTGAAGAGCCGGACGCTCATCGCGGCATCCATGATTGAATTTCGGATGAGGGAGATGTCTTCCAGATAAACGTGTAGGAGCCCTGCATGAGTGAGCCGAAGAAGGCGGCCATTGGCGTCCCGTGATGTACCGATGGGACGACGAAAGTATGAAAAGGGCAGAGGAACGAAGATCCGTCTGAACTGATAAGACGACGCTATATAGACATGGATTGGATGACGGGGTAACCTAGTTTTCAACAAGTAACATTAATGCTTCATGAACCTGGCTTCTGTTGTGCGACGTGGGTTGGAAGAGAGGAATAATCTCATAGAACAACTCGAATGGGTTTCCCCATCAAAGATCGGCAGAATAGTCGGAGGAGCCGGGCGAAAGCAAAGCAGAACGATCGGCACGGATGCCGCATTTCAGGCTCCGACGACTATACCACTGCACCTTGTCCTGAACCGCATTGTCGCGTCCGCCGTCTCTCGTGCATCGCAGAAAGGACGTCGTCTGCGTCCACCCACCCTTTCCCTCTTTCTGTCTCTCGCCTCTATCTACGTCACATTGTGTCCTTATTTACAGCGATTGTGTTATCATACTTTATTTGTTTTTTTTCTGGGTGTCTTATCGGTTGTCCGCCGTGTCTGCAGCTCCTGGCGCGTCGACTTTCACCCCTGTCCATCCCGGTTCTGGGTCTGTACCTATACCCTTCTGGGCCTTCGCCTTCACTAGGCATAACCAGGAAACCTCCTTCAGAAAGCGGAAACAACCTGAAATGAGTGAGTCCACTTGTAATGCTTTCCACGGCTCGAGTCGCTCGACTATACAACCCAAGGCATCACGGGGTGCAAATTGAAGAATCCCGAGCTTGCATACTTTTAACGTGCCATATGACATCGGCCTCCGTTCGGTGATAGGCACGACATGGGCCGATAATAGAGAGACGAACAAGACCCCCGGTCCATGTCTGCTCTTGATATTTGTCGGAGCCTCGCTGGGATAAGCCGAGCTCGCGTCGGAATGGTTGTCTTGGAGTCTTGTGACGATGAGCTCACAGGACACGTTACTCGTACCCCTGCACGTATCATACACAGCCACTCGGAAACGTGAGTACCTTACATTCGCACCACCACTCATTGTTTACCATCCCAGAGAACAAGGATAATCTTGCTTATCGTTGCACTGCACACCTACAAATGAACGCCATTTACTGGGGACTCACAGCGCTCGCTGTGCATTATGGGACACCAAGATGCACTCGATCAGTAAGAGATGATTGAGTACGTGATGAGCTGTTGGGATGACGAGGCAGGTCTGTTCCCTCATTATGTCTCTCAACTGAGTGTGATCCAGATCTTCGTCACGCAAAATGCGCTAGATAGACTGGACGTCGACCACGTCCTCAAATGTGCGTCACCCTACTTGGTTCCAGCGCCCATTCAACAGTCCACTCTAGTCGTTGCATCGCTCCAAAAGCATCTCGGGGGTGTTCGCGGGAGATGCCTTTGGTGAAATTGATACCCGTTTTCTCTACATCGCCGTCAACGCACTGTCCCTCCTCGGTCGTTTGGCATTGACGTTGAGAAGGCCGTCTTATACATCCGTCAGTGTCGCAACCTTGATGGCGGGTACGGTGCGATTGCTGGCGCGGAAAGTCGAGCCGCGCGAGGTAGGTAACACCTCGTCGACTCTCCGCCTTGCTCATTGCCTTGTTTCCTTTTTCGCAGTCTCTGTTTGCGTAGCTGCCCTCGCGATCCTAGCTGGGCTGGATGAAGTTCATTTGGACATGCTGTGTTGGTGGTTGGCTGAACGACAACTTGCGAACGGAGGACTTAAGTAATGGCCGTCCCCGAGAAACTACCAAATGTGAACAACTCATTTTTCTCGCTGCCGGACAGGGAGAAGCTTATCGGATTTATTCTCTCCACTCAGGACCCAGAGACGGGTGGCATTACTGATCGGCAGGGAGACATGGTCGATGTCATTCACACCCACTTTGGTGTTGCAGGTGAATCGTTTAACTCGTCCAAGCGTCAGCCGTGGAATTAATACGTCATAAGACCATCTCTGCTCGGAAATCCCAGGCTGGTGGATTTGGACCCTCCTTGCGCACGGGTATTATCGAAAAAAGGGACTCCGAAAAGGATGGAAAGCACTCCCCGCGATGGCCAGCATGACATCATGCTTCGTCTTAGTGGTTCTGAATTCCTACTAAATCAAACGATTTGTCCCAGTGGTCCGAGCAACCATTTTTGTTGCTAATGAAGGGGCTATTGACATAGCAGTGAATCCCAGCTATGAAAAAAAAAAAAAGGAAGCTGTCTACATCACCCCCAAGGACTGATACCTTGTATCCCATATCTGACCTACATAACCGGTGCCGGTGATTTCCAGTGCGAGTATTGTCAATAAGAGACGAGTGGGTGACACTCGTAGGTGGACTCGCTCGGAGGAAGTAATACTAACGAAAGCATACAGGCTGCGTTGATACAGACGGCACACTATTGGCTACTTGGTTGATCCAAAGACGATCCGAGAATTCCCCGAGGATGCAGTTGGCTGTTGAAGACAGACTGCCAAGAGTAATCTGTGTCAACCAACCATGGGAGAAGACCCGTTGGAGTAGCTTGCATTTGGTCCAAGGTATGACAGGTCTTTACGCACCATTCAATCGTCCGCATCCTCATTTTCTCCTGCCGAATATTGATTGGTACGGAAGAGAATATGCTGTCATTTCCCGTGACCGGTCGTCATAGCCGAGTGCCGGAGACAAACCAAAAAGGTTCAAGGTTCAAGCTTTCTCCATACAAGGAACAATCCGTCGCCACAGCTTTCACTGATCCGAGCGCCAACCAAGGCTAGGGCACCGAGGCTTCTAGAAGTTCTGATAGGCGCACGGTCATCCCAAACGGTCACATCGGGCGGGTACCTTGCGTTGTTGTTATCACCGTGTTGGCTAATCGTTTTATTTCTGACCTCGATAGCAATGACGACTTCATGCCATATATCAGGTATTGATCAGCACCTATGTCTGATGTATTATCATTGTCACCTCTCTAACTAACTCACTTAACAGGTCCTCAGTGCTAGTTCGCTAGATTGTTCGGTCGAGCGGCATTCTGAAATACGCGGTCGGAAGCGAACAATGCCCCAGCTTTGTCATTAATATGAACGCGGGAGTTACAGTGGTCAAAGCGACTTGAATGATTGGTACCATCATTCCTTTGGGTACGTCATGCTACGCACGTGTCATTAGTGCGTTCATGCTCCAAAGCGGATAGATGAATCTGGCAACAGTATACGGAATATTGAAGAGCCGGGTAACCTGAAGCTACAATGAGGTACCTCTCGGCGAGTTTCTATGTCATGGTCTGCTGAAATCCGCGGTCCTTCTTGTCCGCACTTTCCGCTTTAGTTGATACGCTCGCTTTGCAAACGTATAAATACCAGCCATCCTTACTGGAATGCGCACCAACATTCATTGCATTCACAACTCGATTCATAATGGCTCCTTTCATCCCTGACGGTACATACAAAATCCGCAACGTACAGTTCGCAAGCAGGCTCGCAAACCTCGCTGATGGCTTCCCGGGAGGACTAATTGTCGGAGCCGAGGCTCACCCAGCCATTCGATTCGACGAGGTATGTGCTGTGCTTTATGGAGTACCATACTTAATTGCCCTGTAGTGGATCGTCAAGAACTATGGAGGAGGTGGTAACCAGATCACCATCGAGAATTGGGCCGTTCGGGGAAACTTTGCGAGTGCAGAGCAGTTTCAAGTCAGTATGACTGCGTATGGGATAGTATCAAACACGGTGAATTAAATGCATGTTGATAGGATTCCGCACTCACTGGAAGTTCCCGCGACGCGACTCTCTGGACCGTCGTGAAAGTGGATCAAGGCTACTAGTGTGTCCCGCACTGCCTTTTCTTTCGTACACGTCCCCATTAACATTGAACCACTTCAAGTCTTCAATCTCCCGATGCGAATTACGTTTGGGAGCTCCCTGATGGCAAGGATTACGAACCGGTATTTATATTCACTTCGCTATTCTCGTATGCACGAAAACTCCTGACGCTTGTTCATCGTAGATCATCCTCGTCCACCACACTGGCCAGGACAACACCAAGTGGCAATTCACTCATGTCAAGTGAGAAGTGTCGCTCCATGGTTACTTGAAGAACGCGGGTAAGAGGGACCAGAGTTGGTTGTATGTACGTTGTACCAGAGTATTGAGATCGTTGTTGTCCGGAGTAGGGTGAATGGATACATATCTCGCCGCTTGAGTCCTGTGTCGGTGGCTCCTCCATGGTTGCCCGTATCCTAATCTGCAACGCTCGCAAGGTTTCCTCGTCCAACCGTTGAACAGATATGAAATATGTGCAGTTTCGCCGCCGAAGTTGGTTCACCGTAAAGATTAGTAATTCATGGCGATCTGTTGCAACAACTTCACATGTTGATCGGACCACCAGACCAGGGTTGTCGCTCACTCATCACATCCTTGATGCTTCTAAGGTTGGATTGTCGACTGATGTAGTTTGATCAACCATGACACTGATTAACAAAGTGAAAACAGGAGATGCCACAACTGAACCTTGCATGTTTTATGTATGACAACAACCTTTATGGGCCTCAAGACCCATTAGCACTCAGTCAACTCTTGGAAAGATAGAAGATGTTATCAGTGATAATTTTTCACTTCCACTGGGTTGTCATTTAGACATGTCATGACATCAGCTCTTGTCTGTATTACTCTAAGAAAGGTTCACTCTCAGATATAATACCCTGCACTCCACGAATATCCCCAAGACATATCTGAAACATTCCTGCCTTTCGTAGATTGCTGGTCAGTGGATTCTCAATCTCACCCATGTGTTCATGTAGAGTATGGGAATGCCCTGCAACCCAAAATGTCTCCAAAACACTGATACCTGTAATAGATGCACTTGGACGTAGCATCCTTGATGGAACTCCAGTAAGCAAAGTGACCATTATAAACAAGACCAGGGATGCTGCTGAGACCAGGATAACCTTCAAAAAGTAAGACTCAAAACAATGTTTCAATAAGCAGAACACTTACTGGGACCTTGTTGATCTAATACAATTTTAGCATCAACAGTGAATTGTCATTCAAGTTTTCATACTCACAGTCAATCTCCATTTAGTGGTCACTTGAGTGACTTGACTTTCACCAAGTGTTCTCTCAAATCCTCCTTGGCTTGGCCCCAGCTGACCTCCTAGAAAAACATCAAATTGACCATGAGCATATAAAATTAGTTTCAGATATACCAATCCAAATCATAGCTGCCACTGATTTCTCAATGCCTTGTTGAAGCTGAGTTGGAGTGAGTGTATAGAGAGAACTGTTCTGTGGTGGAAGGGATGCACTACCAATGGTGTAAGTTTATGTAGACATCCATCAGACATCATCAACATACTTGCCAATCATTGAGCAGCCTGTAAATCCATTTTGAGGGCAGATCCCAAATACACTGTTGGCATAAATCAAACTGACCTATTGAAATTTTTGAGACTTGATTGTTTTTATACAGGAAAGAAACTCAGACTTACATCAGATGTCAGGTTGGAGGGTTGACCTGTTACTGGAGTCCACAACTTCCAAGACTGTGAAGTTGGCTGGATTGGCCCTGGCTTGATAGTACTAGTTAGAAGATCCAGTGTGGAATAGCCTGCTTGTGGTACAAGGGAACATGCTGCCAAATATGCCACTATTGGAGGACTACCAGCTATGAAGTACGAATAAAATCATGATAAATCAGCTGATATCTTAACACTTACTGTCTGCAATGTTGACACTAAGCCCTGTCATGCCACCAGAAATTGATTGATCCAGTTCAACATCAGTTGTGATCAAAAAGAATAGATATTGAGAACATGATGGACATATATTTGAGGTAGACTGATAACATGAGCTTTGCAATGGGAGATAATATGAAATGAGATGCTCACAAGACTGGGGCTGAGTGAAAAGAAGACAATTTGATTTCTTGCCCTTTTAAGAGACTGCACTATCAAAAATCTAAGCAGATATGTCTCTGAAAGTCAAAACACTTACAATTAAACAAAAAACTCCAAAAGCCAAGTCCATCAGCAGTAAAGTTGAGAGTGTGTGTGCCATTGAGGTTGGAATAGGTAAGGTTGGGGATTAATCCACAACTGGCTGTCAGAGAGGTTGAGTTCACAACTGCAGCTGTGAAGGTAGGATTGGTGCTGTTGACAATATCATAGATGGTATTGTTCTGTAGACCAACAGCCTCCATATTGGCCAGAAGGGCATTTGGTGGCACAACTTGACTTGGGGGGGCCCACATTCCATTTGTGAGGACACTGCTATTTGGCCAAGTCACTGTTGACTGGATAGAAACAGCTGAAGTACTGTTGAAGGGAGTAAACTCCATGATGGCAGTAGAGGTAATGTGAAGAACAGAGACACATGCAAGGTAGATTGTCACACCCAGCAATGTCCAGATAGAGGACATGATCTTGGTTTGCTGCCAAAGTGCACCAAGGGCAGCTCCAATGCCAGTCCATGCCTGAGAGATATCATGGACTGCTGTGAGATAGTGCCAATGGGTGATTAAAGCTGAGAGTGCAAGTTCCTGTGTGACAAAGACCAGGCCAGCAGTGTACAACTAATAGATCAGGAAGCAAGCTGAGTTATGATACTGTAACATTATAAAATAACAGAATCTTACAGTATAGAATGCCTGCAGAGCAATGCTCAATGCAGTGGTCACCAATGGGCTGTCAGATTCCATTGTCACATGGTGCTCTGGATGATGCATCAACAAAATGATCAAGACAACATGGAGTGCCAAAAGAATGGCATGAAGGACATAGCAGAGGCAATGTAAAAAGAATTTGCCTGAAATAGACAGTGGCCTATCATCAACAAGTACTCTGATAGAATATATCAAGACAAACCCTGTGCAAACTCTTGCCAATCAGGAGCATAGACTTTGGATTGTGGCTGAATGTCAGTGTCTTCATCTTGATGAAAATTGGAAGATGCCAAATCAGCAAGACAAGCTTCAGCTTTGGTTCCTTCCAGCCTCAGCTGATCTGGCAAGGAACTGCCCACTCTTTTCATAAGGTCTTGCAAAGCCTTGGAGTGGGCAGAAATCCACACCAATTCCAAAACACCAGAATTGATGAGTGATACTTTGGAATGTGTAGGACTGGAACCATGACATATCCTGATAGCAATGGCTAAGAGAATGACTGAAGCAACCAAGCCAACAATGACCTGAGTGTATAAAGATATAAATACAGTTTGACAGTGCCAGAGAACAACTTACTGGTACAATGCTAACCTGAGGGGAAAACCTTAGAACCTAGTGCACCAAAAAGGGGAAATTTAAACACACATTCAACCTCAACTGAAGAATGGTGTCTGTTATTACACTTTTTCCTTGAGCCTGCTGGAATCCTCCACTCCCAGTTCCAGCTGCACCAGCTGAAAGAGATAAACTGAGAGTAAGCACCAAGATACAACTTCCTACATACCTAGCCATATAAATGTAGCTCCAAGCTGTGAAACAGCATTCTCTAACTGATTATGGCTGACAGTGGCTGGAGAGACATTTGGAGTCTCATATGTATTAAAGACCCATGGGATCCCCAATAAGTTGTTGATATACCTATTGGCAACAAATTTGCCCATCAGTCTTAGAGAAATTGAAGAGAAATAGATAGTTACACAGTAGCTATGCTCACAAAGGCACACTCTGGAGATCCAGTGGGGGTTGCTATATGTTCACAGTATAGAGGTGGAACTGAAAAATCAGTCTGGGGAAGATACCCATTCTGGGCAACATTGAACTACATGTGTAATATCCATCAGCCAATTCACAACAAGAGGGAGAGAAATGAGATACACACTATTTGAGTCAACTCTGTGGTTGGACTTGGTGACCAAACAGTCCAAGAGTCAGGGTTAGAATCAGAAAGAGCAGATGCATTCTGAGTAGTTCTCCCATTTTGCATAGGAAGATAGGTGGAAGATGTTGTTGCATCCAAGGTGCATGCAACATAATATGAGGTGATTGAAGTATTGCCAAGTACTTTTCCAATTGTTGATCAGTGATTGAGATCCAAACATATAGGATAATTAACAAAATCTCACTTGACTGTTCATTGACACTGGGGGTGGTAATCTGCATGACTTGATCACTCACATTTCCCAACTCCAGTCCCACAGAAAGTTTATAGCCAATGTAGTCACTGTTGGTCTAAACAATGTTCATATTTATTCCACAGATAAGTCTACATAAAACTCACAAAGTTTGAATATCCAAATTCAAGGAAGGACACCAGATTCTCAAGACCTAGAAGAGTATATGAATGAGATAAACATTGACCAAGAACAAGGGATACCTGATGCGGACAGAGCCACCTCTCCAAGACCAGTGATATTGACAGTGTAATGCGCATGACTGGCGTCCCATGTGCCCGGAACCTTCGGAAGGAGACCACACTCGGCAGTGACGTTCGTCACGTTCACGAGGGCCCCCGTATAGATGGAACCAGATGACGGCACGTCATAAAGAATATTCCCGCTCAACCCCTTGGCAGTCGGCAGCAATGGCCACAACGTCAACAAGGGCGAGATTGACCCCCAAGTCAGTTCAGAAAGATTGACCGACGGCGAAGGCCATGCCAACGTTGATGGAACGACGGTCGTCACCGTATTGTTGAACGCTTCGAATTGGATAACGGATGACGAGACAATGTGCAGACCGGAGATGGCGCCGAGGTACGCCAACGTCAAAAAGATGACAGACGGGGCCGACATGACTTTGGTTTGCTGCCACAACGCATAGATTGCTGCGCCGATCCCGTTCCACGCGCCGGATATGTCGTGGACGGCCGTGAGCTTCCGCGTCTGCGACATCGCTGAGGCGATCGCGAGCCGTTGAACCATCCAGACTAGAATGGCGGTGTATATCTAGACCATCGTGTCAGTACATGCCCACCGGGCGAAAAATCGCGGCGCAAACCGTGTAAAATGCCTGGAGGCATGCCTTCAATCCGATGGTAGCAGTGGCGTTGCTGAGCGACACGATGAACCGATGTTCTGGGTGCGTGACCAACATGGCAACGAGCACCACATGGAGTGCAACGAGCAACGCGTGGAGAGCATAGCACCAGTAGTGCAAGATGAGGCGGCCCTTCCTGGAAGGAGGACCATCGTGACCGTCATCCTGGGCATCTGGCGCTGTAGCATGTATCGTCAGGAACACCAGCCAGAAAATGGGGCGGGGATACTCTACCTTGGCCGAGTAACTCCGCTTGCTGTTCTGCGCCCGGGTTCGTGGGCTGAGCGTCCGCGTCAGAGGACAAGCTTCGTCGATAGCCCAGGCCGACGCCTGCATTGCGACGTCGCGGTATTGAAGCATACGCTTCGGTCATCTTTTTGCAATCAATTCACAAGACGGGATGTTCGAGAGGTAAGAGCGAGATTTGTGATAGAGTTTTGCTAGGACGAACTTGCTTGCAGCGAAAAAAAGGAGAAAGTTGGTGATAGGCTGAAAACGAGGACGTGTGGTGGTGTTTGGTTCCTAACACCGCGCTCCAAGAAGGGTTTAGCGAGCACCGTAGCCGTCATCTGGGGACCAGGAGCCTACCAGGAGTTAGCCGTTCTTCCAATCAGAGCTCAAAGACCACAGGCACCCTCTCAAGGTCTGTGTCAATGTGCGATATATGGAGCACACACGACGTCGGCAAAGGCGAAATGAACCACAGCCTGCGAAATCAGGTAAAAAAAGTCTTGGCCATCTGGTTCGAGGCAGTGACTTGGTTTGTGGTGATTCAGATTCAAGGCTAGGATGAAACGAGTCTCGCTCACGCCGTACTAGTTTCGAAGTTCGTTGCGAACCCAGTGCCTATGCAACAAAAATTTCTGTGTCGACTGAACATGCACCTTGCCCAAGCGAGCGCTTGGAGACGGTTGATATGATCAATGTGATGCGTGTTACCCTGAGCAGCACTGCGATCAACGGACCTTTTATGCCTTTGCTGGATGTCTCTCGCACATGCTAATTAAAAAACTCATTCTAAACAACTCGAGAAGCAAACATGAGACCACGCCTTACATTCCCACCACTGGCACCCTCTCCGCCTTGGCCCTTGCAGCACTCTCCAACTCAGCATACGTCCCGCTCTTCAGACACATGTTTCTAAATATCCCATCCTCCTTTTGGATCAAGTTGAATGGCGTGTCAAACTCGACGACCTGTAAGTCAGACAGGGTCAACACCGCAGGAAGACAAACACGTTCGTTGGCATGCTCACCTCGCCCTTGTCCAACACGATCAGCCGATCATAATCAATCACCGTCCGCAACCGATGCGCCACTACACTCACACCGCCTGGTCAACACACGTAAGCCACACATGCCATGACATAAACGCACCCGTCAACAACAGTGAATCCCCAAACTCCTCCCGAATCGTCGCCTGAATCTTCGCATCCGTCTCAAAGTCGATGCTGCTCGTCGCTTCGTCCAGCACGATAATCGAGCTCCGCCTGAGCAACGCGCGTGCCATGGCAATGAGTTGGCGTTGGCCTTGTGAAAAGTTGGTACCCCCCGCAGAAACTTGGGTGTCCAGCGTGATCTTTATCTTGCCGTCTACCTCGGTTGAAGTCGACGCTGCACTCGAGGAACCGTCTTCAAGGGGCGTTGAGGCACCGTTGTCAGCTGGGGTCGACATCCCACTAGGGACGCGGGAACTGCGGTGCGATAAGTAAGCACTCTCGGTGAGCATTTGAACCCGGTAGAGGACATCCAAGCATTCCGCATCTTCATGTTCATCTAGTATAGATATGAGCAATGACCACCACGTCCATAGTAC
>JBBPLG010000339.1:0-25145 GCA_038089695.1 Xanthoconium separans | reverse complement strand
TATGTACAAAGGGCGGCAAAGGTACGACTTGAGCACTTTTTTATGCAAAAAGAATGACCATTTGATACCAGCGGTGCTCGCGTCAAATTCCACCCAATGACGCGAACGAGAATCGAATCTCTGCTCGCCTCTTTCCCGAAACTCAGTCCTGCCAACTAACCGCTTGAGGACATGTACATCCTCTGCGTCGTGCCGGATCTGTGCAGGAGTGTCGAGGAGCGCGAGATTCAGAGGCAGTGGTTTGAATTGTTGGGCGCGTTGGACGAGAACTTCAGCTTGCGTTACCGGGAACACGTCAATGTGATGCAGAGGAGAAATCGTTTCACGGGTAAGGATCTCTCACTCACAAAACGGAAAACAACTTTGAAGGGTGCTCACAGGTCGCAAAACAAGAAAGCCGAGGCAACAAAAGGACCCAAACGCGTCAGCTCGATATGCAACGCCGAGAACAACAAAAACGGGCCGCGGCTTCGGGAGATGGCAGTGGCACGACGGGTTGTGCGCCTGTTCGCTATACGAGGCTCCCGCTGCACCGACTGCGTGCACGGCGTTGCCAGTACCTGCCGCAGCGTCTTGCGCGCCTCATTTCGACACTGGCGGTATGAAGCTCGGGAGCAAGGAGACAAGACAAGCAGAATTACTCGATGCCCTCCGGGGTGAAGTCCTCTCCGTCGAGGACATGCCCACCCCTCCTATACCCATCTGTGACTGCCCTTGTCTAGTGTCCACGTCGTCATCAAGGAAGCCGTATCTACGGGTAGCCTGCATTAAATATGTGCAACTCACTGGCGACATGAACGCGTCTCCAGCCTATCCAATGCGTACGCATTTTCGTTTCGCAGACCGAAGCCATCGCTCACACGACGCATATAGTCAACCGCTGGCCATCCCCGGCACGTGCGTTGTCAATATCGAATACGAGCTAGAACACCACCACCACAATACCTTCCATAATGTCACCTACCCGACCGTCTCTGACAGATCTGCCAACTGGCCGCTCAACCCCTCGACGCATGCCCTCAACTCGATCCCCCGTATCTCTGCCGACGAACACTCGGGGATGCTCGAGTTCAGTGTAGGCGGAGACACGCGGGAGCGCACTTCCCTGTCAAGTTCGCTTTTGTCGGATGCGGTGGTGACGGCGGATGCGTATGCCGTGCTATGAATGTTGTGTGCTCATTTTCTTGGGCGAATAGATCTGAGACGATTTTTTCATCCTTGGTGGACTTGTTGTGGAAGCTAGCTAGATTCTGTCACAGGTCGAGTCTACGAACATCCTGTGAAGACTAGACGAACATATTTTCCGTGCAGTCTAGAGCCCCTTCAGCTTGTCAGGTAGAAGCACGCTCGACGCCAGCAAACCGTCTCCGAGTCCGGAACTTGAGTGATGACCTCGGATCGGTGAGTGGCCGAAATGACAGGATCCATGCCATGCAAGTCCTGAATCGCAGGTTTTCTCGTAGAGCGACTGTCTCGTGCATCTGAGTACTCCGCAACCCACCGAATGGTCTGCCCTGGCGTAGTGAAGAAGCTATGGCACCAGGATTCTACATGAAAGTAGCTGATTGTCGGGTCTCAGCACAAACACTCAGCTCTCAGAAGAATTACATCTTCACAGCATGAGTCTAGTATAGGATAACCTTTGCAAGAAGGCAATGAAGAGTTGGTGTTGGTATGGGTATGTAGCATTCTGTGCAAGATGATCCCCTCATAGATCCATGGCCAAATGAAATAGAAGAATGATGGAGGATTGTCAGAGAGTAGGAAGCCTGGGCTCTTTACAAACTTTCCACACACTCCTTGATGACCTGTCCAGCAATATGATGGAAATGGTGCTCAGTGTCTTCATTGTTCTCTTCAAGATGTTTCTAAAATATCCAAGGAACCCCACTTATGTGCAAGGTCTGTCATCTGCTTGATGTCCAAGTTGAAGAGAACACTGCTCCAAGTACCATCAGTTCATGCTGACATTATGATTGAGTGCATGACTCACACAAGCTTTCTGATTTTGTCATTGGACCAAATGTCCATGAAGAAGGGTGGGGTACCCAATTGCTCACTCTGAGCAGCATTGGGCAAGGTTGTCTGGATGACTTGGATATGAAGTTGACCAGTGAAGCTGCTGTGTGAGCATTGACTTCACTGCAGTCCCACAACACCCACACAGATCTGTGACAGTCCAGTGGCTTCTTGTCCTTGGTATGTAAGGTGGGTGGAACAGCCTTGATCAGCAAATAGTGCATAGATATCACATTGCAGTTGCAATGCAATGACTGTTTTCTCACCAAGAAGGCACACTGAGGTAGAGGAAGAGATACATATGTTTTCTCTAAGTTTCAATATCCATGTTTCAAGATCAAATGCTGCCCTCCACTTACCAATATTGAACTGTTCTATCATGTAACCACCATTACCATATACCTCTCCTTGCAAGATATCTGGTATTCCTGTCCCATGAGTATCCTGGAATGATGCAAAAGCCCTACAAAGAGGACTTCAAAGGAAGAGAAATATTCACCAAGGAAATTTGTCCTGCCTGAGAGAATGACCCCAAGCAGCTTGTGAGATTTGAGCTGAGTGTTTTTAATCATTGGATCAGTGGAGGGATGATCCCAGAGGAACTTGTACCAGACTGACATTGTGATGATTGTAGTGAGATTTCAATAGGAGTTGATGATCTTTTAAAGAGGACTGCATAGCCACAACTACCAACCACAAATCTACAGAGCACTGTCAAACTCCTATATTTATATGGGCTGTCACATGATGCATTACATATAGTATTTGAACTCAGCTATCTGAGTTTCAATTTATCTTGCCCACTTCTATCAAACTCAACCCCCCTTTCTGCAGTCCCCTTATCTAAATTCCTCTCAATATCACTCACTTGATTGACCAGTTTTCTTTCTTTCCTCTCTCACTCACTCACTCAATTGGCTGGCCCTTATTTTTCTTTCTCTCACTGTCACTCACTCAATTGGCTGGTCCTCATCCTTTCCCCTCTTCACTACTCCTGCAATGTCTGCTCTTACTTTGCCTCACATTTCTATGCCCACAAAGACAGGTTCACCTCCTGTGTTTCACAGTGTGCTCCAATATGATGAATTCATATACTTGAACCAATTTGCACAGCAAGTTTGGGGTCATCCTGAACTTGTGCAAAAACAAGAGAACATGTCAGATATTGGTCTCATTGAATTCATAGACCTTGGTGACTACTTTGGGGCTTTCCAATCCCTTCTATCAGTGATTTTACATCACTCAAAAATCCTGGTTCTTAAAGAGTATTGCAATATTCTGGAGACATTACAAAAAGACAAATACTCTCGTGGTGCATATGTAATAGGTCAGCCAGGCATTGGTGAGTTTCAAGCTATGTTTTCCATACATCATACCTCAGATCTGATCCTTTACATTCAAGGAAAAACATGTTTCATCATCTATCTACTTGTATATTTTCTTGGAAAGCAACAGAATGTTGCATTACAACTGCCAACTGACACACCTTGCTATGCAATGTTCACTGCTAATGGCTTTGACATTCACTCTACCATGAATGGCAATCCAATTTGGAATGCTGGACCTATCTGGGCACTCTGTGATCATCCAGCTAGGGCTCCACTCTCTATTTTCACTGGCAGGCCAAGGATTCGTGTTATTCAAGTGACATCCCCTGAGAGGTCAAACTGGGAAGCATGGAGTAGGCAAATTGGTGCTAAAAGATGTATAATGGACATTTGGACAGATGAGGATCTCAAGAAGCTTGCGTGAGTAATAAATTCACCACCATTTTGGATTGGAGTCCACAGAACTGATGGAATATTAGCAAGCTCATGGACCTAAAGGCTACTTCTGTAATCAAGCTTGCAAACACATGGGGAAGAGTCCCACGCACAATACTAAATTTCTATCATCAATCTGATGATTATGCAGAGAATTACTTCTGTGGCATTGCTTCACATGCTGTCAAGGAGGGCCTGAAACTTTTTTATAGTGCACAGGGTTTTGGCCTCTCTGACTCTCAGATGCTCAATCTACACAAATATGAAGTATCTTCCTGCTATTTCATTCAGCCACAGGTCCATGATGGGACCATCTCTCGCACAGAACATTATATTTCAGTCCCAACACCAACCATTCGCTGTCTCCTTGCAGCTTGCCTCCAGTTTCAAACTTATGATGTCAAACTGGACTTTTTCCAAGAGCTGAGCATACCTGCAGAGACTCGACAATGTGCTGCTTTTATCTTTGAGTCCTGGATCCACAGCTTCCTTACAGCACCAAGATGGATACAGTATTCTTGGCTTGGAGACGATATGCAACACACAAGCTCAATGGGGCGACCGGAAGTATCCGTTCAGAAGCTACACGGGACGACAACCATTGTTAGGGCTACTCGGCCTGAAGCCACGTCTTGGACACCCCCGTTCTACTGGGTCCCTCTCGAAAGAAACTTCCCCGGCATCCACAGCGCGCTCGTGCAGGCGAATGCAATCTTTGCGATCCGAGTCATCTCCCCAGGCTTTCACCCTGAATCGTCCGTGACGCCGTCTGGACTTGTGGATGGGTTGTCAGCGCTGAGCGCGCTCTTGCCAGACAAGCTGAAGAAGCTCCGTTGGCATTTGGTGTTTGTTGGACTAGAAAAGGACAGGGTGCAGTGCATCGCAGAGAGGTATGTGGGAAAGGTGTTCTTTCCAACCCAACGGGCTTCGGTGCGCATCGGTTGGTCAGCGGTAGATCCGATGGACGAGTTTGTGTCATACAAGGTATGCGCACGCGTTGATTCAAGTCGAGGATGTTTTTTTGACGTGATGACTAGGCGTTTCGGGACGAGTCTGATCCGGTGTGGATTGGAGGTCAGCATTGATTTTGAGAAATAATGGTTGTTTAGGCACCGCATGTGTGTAGAAGGAAAAAAACTACGCTGCTACTTGCATGTGGAAGACAGTGTCTGCTTTATACATGTCATCTGGACGTGTCAGAACGTAACGTCGCGCCGGCGACTGCAATCAAACGGGAATGTCGATGTATACCTGTGCATCCGTGTGTCTAAATGTTCAAGCCTTGCATTAGGCATAGATTGGATGATGAGTCGCAACCAAACCTTTATTGCTGCATTTAAGTAATCATTTTTTAAAAATCCATTGGAATGATGGTGAGTCGAGAACAAAATGCACAGCGTACTACCATTTTCAAGCTCGACGCCCGAAGGCATGCAAACAAGGGTTCGTGCCCAATGTCTCGTTTGAGAAGACACCACACATGACGGTTCAGGCTAGCCACCTTGCTGCGCCTCATGAGCACCCGACGCCTCGTGAAAATCAAAAATGCTTCGTGGTTGGGACAGGCGGCGATGCACCCCCTCTGCAACGTTTTCTATATGTCAACGTCGCAAACTTGTTTAGGACACGTTGAGGACGTACAATGTGAGATGGCTAGCTGCATATCCCCATTCGATGCACAACCGATCGTTCCTTTCCAGGTGCATTCAAAGTCGATCGCGAGAATTGTTCAAACGTCTCGAAGAAATGACCGCACGTGCTTGTGGCAGTAAGGGAGCGACGCATTGATAGTCGTGGGCATTACCATGGCAAGTCGTGGAGTTGAAATTATCCCATGTAGGCAGTGAAGACCCAGAAGACGGAGCTGCGGCTGCAGAAGGTGAAAGTGATTAGCTCCAAAAAAATGATAGAAGATCGGCGACTTGAATGGGGTGTGGAGGGAACAATCACGTTTACATCTCATTGCATCCTAAACAAGAAACAGGACTAGAATCCTACCTTGTTAGCTCCCGAACGAAGACTTGCCCGACAATCAAACGTAAAACTATGAGAAGAGGCGAATCAGTAAACAAGTCCAATTGTAACAGAAAAACAAAAACAAAAAAAGATCAGACAGATTGGGTTATTCTCCTCGGCTGCAGAGCAGTCCATCGAAGTGAGCTGAGAAATTTTTCGTCACGCGAAGAAGAGAAAGGGACATAAACAAACCTTTTTGTCAAGAAGCACTCGCTTGTGGAACAAGGGGACGATCCGAAATGACGGAGCGCGACCTACAAATGCCATGACACCCGTGTCAATGGGAGTACATGCAAGGAGAACGCCAACCTACCTCAGGCGGCACATCCTCCTTGCTCATTATTCGTGTCCTCCTTCACTGTCACTACGTCCGCTTCCCTCCCTCTGGAACTCTTAGACAAATCTTGAGCGGCTGCCGACGCCGCACGCGAAGAAAGGCGAGACTGCGTATTCAGAACGGCGCCTTCTACTTCTCCCATAACATTCGGCTGTGACAGGGGGAATGCGCAGCCACGTGGAGTCTTGTTGGTTTATAGGACGTCCGTGTCGGCGGCCTTGGCGGTTGTTGCATGTCCTCGACGTGCGAATCACGAAGCGAACTCAGCGGGGACCGATGATCGATCTGGGACTGGGTGCGAATGAGCCACTCTAGGCTCTGGCCTGTGCAGTTTCAGCACCGATGGGTCTACAGAAAGCGGTTGCAAAGAAGGAGAATGCGGGGTGCATATGCGCACTGAGCATGACCCTGCATATCAGACGTGCCTCGTGGGTGGCGTATCGTGTGGGTGTCGAGGACTGCATCGAAGGAGAGCGTCGACGTTGTCAAAGATGGAGGGCGTGGGAGTTCCGACATTTGCTTTATTACCACCGTTGCGCTCGACCACCCAAGGCTCGCGCTCGTCGACCACAGCGTGGGAAGACGGATGAGTCAACCTTTGGTCGTCGACAGCAATCGAGATGCCAACCGATGCGGTCTCTGCTGCGGTCTTCAGCGCACTTGCAACCGACATCGCGTCGATCGCCCTCCGATGTGTCGGAAATGATTTGAGCGACCCGCGTCCATCGGTGCGTCACAAAAGTATTACACTAATACCGAGCAAGCTCGAACACTTGCGAATGATAGCAGACGGCCCCATTTGTCTAAACAAGTGTGATCTGACTCACACCAACACATCCGTCTCACACACACACACACATCTCGTACCGACAGTACTTGTTGTTTCCCCCCCCGGAACCAACAACGCCTGCATCTTTTGCCCAGCAAAATAACTCAAAGACGGGCGTGTACCCCTGAGCGAGTACAAACAATCCATGCTTTACCCCGTCCTCCGGTACGTCACGGTCCCGGCACGCTCAGACTGATGTTTGATGTGTTGCGCACGCACGCGCTCGATCTAGTCTCTGCGGCCAGCATCCATCGAACTCTAGATGCCCAGTTACATAAAATACATCTGCGACCACAAGTGCTACATATATGCACGCGTCGCAGCCATGTATTCACTTCTCTTTGCATAGTAGGTATTTGGCATCTACTTGTGTACTCATAATGTATGTGCGGTAACAGAAAGGAAAAATAGAATACAAAAGTTGAAGTCATTTGGTGCATGATGACGTTACTGGTCGACCTTTGAGTTGTCGTTCGTACACCACCTGATCGCAAGTACGGACTGTACCTGAGCGAGGGCCTATACAGATTTGATCACAGGTGCTGGGTCGCGAGCTGTGGTACCCATGATCGAACGTGGGTGAATCTTTGGTGCAGGAACATTGGACACAGCACGAAAGGGTGGCAGATTACCCACATTGGACAAACATCACTGTGATAGGTACATTGTTGCCATCTCCGTCAACGCGGACATGAACCACCGTTCACGGCGTCAAGCTCGCCGAAACGACACCACCCTCACGCGGCCAGTGCGCAGCAGACAAGGCATTGTATACATGTTCAAGCGTAACAAAAGGGCATTAAACGAACGGACAAGTATCAGCTCAGCCAGCATCACTAGACAAGGAACGGGATTGAACATGACAAGAAAAACGCCCCAAACTAGAGTCCTGGGTAGGGGGTCCCATGCCACGACCCTCTATTATCGATGCATAGAACAGGGTCAATGGGATAAGAACATTCTGTCCAAGCGTGCACGAGAGAAACAAGTCCAATCACCAAGCTAAAAAGTGTAATGATAGGTAATCATCCTAGTATTAAAATGTCACCAAGCACCGGGAACATCAACGCCAACCATCAAGGAAGAAAGAGGTATACGAGATAGGCCAGGCAGAAGGAGTACTTGCCCAGACCCAGGTTTTGAAGCGAGGCATTTAAAAGGCCATGACGGCGCCAGCAACCGCGGAGATAACGAGGGCGGCAGCAGGGACAACGCCTCCCAACTTGAAGGAACCAGCACCGTTCAAGCTGGTGGGACTAGGAGTGGACGTAGTAGTAGAGCTTCCCGTAGCCGACCTCACCGTCGAGGGAGACATGGACATAGACACACTAGACATGCTGGACATCGAAGTCATGGACGCGGTGTCGGTCGTGCTAAAAGGACATGAGACACGACGCCCGCGCATTGCGGACAAGTACTTGCCTAGTCGAGGACATAGTAGAAGCAGACGAGGTAGAGGACGTAGACGAGGCTGTGGTGGTATCGCTCGTCGGGCCACTGATCGCGAAGCTACCACTCGTGGCATAGACCTGGTTGATGTCGCTACGAAAAAAAATTTGGTTCACTTCCTAACTACCAACCAAAAAAGGAAAGCCATACTTGTTCGCAATGAACTCGATCTGGTAACCATCTCTGCGGTCGTCGGTCAGCCGCAATTCCAGCAACACACCAAACATGCAGCGACGTACGTTATTGGAACCTGGGGAAGCGGGACCGACAGCTGTCCGTTGGCGGTTGGCACATTGTTCGCAATGGCATAGGTTTTGTGGAAGACTTGGTTGACCAAGACAACAGAAAAAGAGGAGGGATCGGTGCTTGCGGCCGTCCATGTAATAGTCCCTGAGCCGCCATTGGCCCAACCCGTGGGGGTATCGACGCTAATGGTCGCCAAGACCAAGGGGAGTGCGAGCAAGAGTGTGCTATAAAACCCCCGGTGAGGACGGACGACGACAACGGAGCGACGACGTGTTGTAGTACACACCTGAGCTTGGCAAACATGGTTGACGTCGTAAGGAAGGAGAAAGAGGAGGGAAAAAAAACCTGGGAGGGCGGAGGAAGAAAGCCGAGCAACCAGGTTTTTATAATTCTCGGGTGGTCTGAAAAAGAATCTAAAATTCCCACGCCTTTTTTGGGTCTCGATGCCAGCATGCAACCGACTGGCGACGCGCAGGCGGTGCAGTGTTAACATGCTCCGTCCTAGGTCCACAATTATACAAGCGTCTATGTAATAAACGTATTCTACTCGCCAAAAGCATTGCATGTTATATGAACGAACGACCGTGCCTTCCCTGGACCAACTATAGCCTAGTAAATCTGCGTGGGAAGGGAACTCCGTCAGCATGCATCAACGCACACCCATCGTACGACTTCTGTGACCCACCTCGTCAAACGGTCGCGTGTCGTTGAAGCAACTCTCCCAAACTTCGTTCACGGCACGGGCAGCCGTCGCCTCGTCAGGACAGCTCGGGTTAGCACGCACAGACAGGATCGCCCTCCGACGGACACACGCCTATTCGGATCAGGAAAAGTTAGGAGGACGGATATACATAGCGCATTGCATGGGAGACCCTACCTGATGCTGTTTCGTGAACGACACATGTCCACGACCAAGTTCACGCATGTACCTGCAGTCCCCGCTCAGACTATTGGCCCGAATCTGTGTGTTGAGTCAACGAGCCAGCTCGATGAGAGAGAGACGCACGCACTTCGCTACAGGCGTGGTGCCGCAGGTTGTGCCAGTCGACGCTAAACTTGCAATGGTCGTACATGTGGACGAGCTCGTGCGTCAGAGTGTCCTCCATCTCTCGCTTGCTGGTGGGATGGTTTTGGCAGAGCACGATGGCCCCTGCTGGATGAAACCCACCCGAGCGCGTCAGATCGCACGGGGCACACACGATGTTCTCGGGTGGCACGCTGCACCCAGAGAGACGAAGATGCTTGAGCATGAACACGACGGACGGACCTACAAGACATGAATGAGCGTGGTCAGCGAGGTACGCGGCGACAAAGACCGACTGTAATGCATCAGCTCCGTCTTCCATTTTTCGCAGCGAACGTGTTGCTCTTCCTCGATTCCACGTTGGCGTTCTTCCGGCGTGATGCCAATGCCAGTGAGCACGGCCGCCTTTTTGAGCCACCGCTCGAACGCGGTCATGGTATCAAGTCAACCAAATTTATTCATCCCCTCTCCACAATGTCCCAGCCGTGCGACACTCTCCACAACACGTCCATCACATATCGACTAAACGTGCTCCCCTCCGTACCTACAACACACCATGCGCCACCCAATACCATCGCATCCACCACTGGCGCAAGATGCCCCACCAACCCCACCCCATCATACCCATTCCGCAGCCCCCCGAGGTGCGCCGTCTCTGCTTCAAACGACCCCAGAATAAACGTGCATGGGAACGCACGGACCAACGGCGCGAGCAGTGGGTCATCGAGACCACCCGTGGCATCCGTCGCGATGAACAACGGCACGTTGAGGCGACGAAGACCAGGCACAGTATGAAGTCGGCCACGGCAAGGAAGCTGCAGCGAAAACGTCCCGGACAGCGGAGGGAGTGACGGATGGGGTACCCGCGCACTGGCCACATCCACGGGTATCTCTGGTGGCCCCAGGTCGTCGAGATCCATCGTGTCCACACCCAGGACGCCCCGAACCAATTTCCACCATACGGCTCTCGCCGTCTCGCGTGCCCCCTGCTGAAAACGCCCGTCCCCCACGCGCACATGCGCTCCCACATACACTCCCCCAAGCACCTCCCCAATACGCACCGCAGCCAGCGTCAACGCCGGATTCGCAAACACCATCCGCCGTCGCCTCTCCCCCCGCACCCGTCGGTTCTCTGCCCTGCGCAGCCGCAGCCGCGACGACCCAAACAGCGTTCCCAGCTGGATTAGCCGTTCCGGCGCTGCCGCCAGCCTGTCGATCTCGATCGTCTCCAGGTACTTGTCGCCCTCGCGCACCGGCGCAGGTGTGTCCACAAACTGGTACTGGTATGGCTCCGTGTCGAGCAGTGCAAGCGTCTCGTTGTGCCCGACGCCCAGCCTGTCCCATATCCACTCCGCCGTCCCGCTCGCGACGCGCACGAGCCCCTGCTCGGCCGCGATCGGTCTTAGATCCACCAGCCACGCCCACGGAACAAGCGTGTACGCCGCATAATCCACGCACTCGTCCGGCGGTGGGATGTCCGCGGGCACGTCTGCGCAGTGCCGTCGTCCATAAGGCTTGTCGCTCAGCCGGAGCATGCGAGCGAGCGTGCGCGCACGGACGTAGCGCAGCGTCTTGGGCCCGAGGCGCGCGGGCGGGACGAGGAGCGTGCGATTCAGGAGATGTGCGAGGGTGAGCGCGTTTTCGAGCGCGATGCGCTGGTTGTGGAGGCCGCTGTGGGGGAGGTAGGCGAGGTACGTGGCGGTCGGGTCGGCGCGGAGGGCGGCGAGGCGTGCGTCGGGTTCATCGAGGGACATGGGTGGCGGCGGTGCGTCATGCCCTGTGGCTGTGGACGAGGTGTGCTGGGACGCGATGGCTGGTTCAACGGTGCGACACGGATGAGCGAGATTGGGGTACGCACAGACGGGGCGGGGTGATCGTACCTCGTCTTGAATAGCCAATAGGCACACGCGAAGCAGGCAAGGGCGCTGCACACCAGGAGCGCGAGGAGGACGGCGAGGCGACGGGTGCGGCGGTAGGGTAGATGGAGGTGCACGCGGGGTGGACGCATGCGGTAGGCGCCTTTCTCCTCTGACAGTGACATGGTGGTCGTTTGAACATGTTGAATTCCAAAAGCAACAGGGGGTCTTGGATCATCATGGCGAGAAGCCGCATCAGAATCAGATGGAAGCGGCCATCGATCATGATTCCGTAACGGATCACTGCGACTATGTGCCGTCGTATGTTTCTCTTAGTACTTGCAAGTCTAAGAGAGGAGACGCAGGCATGTACGCGCGCAACGCCTCCCCTTTGTTGACTCGGTAGTCGTATGATTATATTGTAACCAAGTAAGTACTTATAGATTGGGTTACTATGACCGTCGCCAATCACCTGCGAAGCTGATCGTTCCTATTTTCATTTATTGTTTCGGAACGCGACGACGCGACATGTTGAATACATAAACAAATCAAACGTCATGGCGTGCGCGGACAGTGCGCCGCCGCCACTTGCAACGGTGACAGTATGTAAACGTTCGATCCCAAGATCCGGCAGATCTTTTGGTTCATCATGTGGAGAAGCCGCTTGTGCTGCGTTGTCAATGCTTGTCGTCAAACTCATCATCAAACCAATTTTTCCAAGCCGACACACTGACATCGTCGCTTGCGTGCAGCGACCTTCGGATCCCGTCCTCCAGACGAACACGAACGCACCCGGCACGTGTTTGGCACCCTACTCGACGTCCACGGACGAATAAGTACTGTTCGGACACCTTGGCCCTGCAGCAACGGGTCACGTTCGCTATCTTGGACGCGCCGACGAGCGAGCATGTCTATGATATCATAGAACGATGCATTCGAGTCGTTATCTCCTTGGGCGTCATTTCTAACAGAATCGGTAGCGGCGCTATGCGCCAATCCCCGACTCCAGTAGTAGCAAAAGCAACAGATCATTTTTTTGAGTGACGATATCCCACATATACTCGTAGAACAAAATAAGATACCAGTAGTTATTTCAAGGGATGACGGTCACTGCCAGCGACCACACTTCAACCCTTCACTCTTCAACATCTTCCATTTCATCTCCGACAACTGCCCTCTTTTTGGAGGGACTCGGCCCTTCACCAATCTCCTCTATGTCGTCGCCATCATTCGCCCTCTTGTTGGTGTTCTTCTTATTGGTAGCCATAGCGTGCGCCATCGCTTCCTTGGTGTAGGAGTGATAAGGAAGGAGTTTCATGCTTTTTAAAACAAGTTGGTAGATGCGAGAACCTTTCCCGTTGTCGTCACCGTTGATTTTGTTGCTAGAACCTCCCTTGATGTTCCATCTGGAGTAGCGGCAGTCAGTAGATTCGTCGTTTTCACAAGCAAAGATGCGCAAGTCTTACAATTTCAGGTAAACCTCCACCTCTACAATCTGGTCGTGTTTGATCTTGGAATCATAAGACGCAGGGCTGATCTTAATGCCTTGAGTATCGAGGACTTCGGGGACGTGAACTTTTGCATTCGCAAGTGCAGGATGCTCGCGAAACAGCCCGGCAAAGCAACCTTTCGGGTCGGGCATGTCAGTCATTCAGAGCACCTGTGAACCTTTTGAAGCAAAGACAGTCAGTGTCGCGGTTAGGAGTGCGGTAGTGCGGATTTCACTCACCGCCATGACCTGACCTCGCTCCATTCGATGAGGAAGTTGCAATGGCCCTTGATGCGGCTGCCTTGGCCTTGCTGGGGCTAAGGGGTTCAGTTGAATCTGTAGATGTGACATTGACAGTAGCCCGAGCCTGAGTGATGTATTCACGGACGAAAATCACCTCACTCACTTCCAAAATCTGCGCGGGATACCTTGGGTGACACGAATTTCTTGATCGGAAGTGATCGAAAGATGGGGTCGGTTGTCACAACGAGTGAGAAGTAATCGCCTTCAGAAGGAGGATATGAACGCCAGAATGGTGTGATATCCGCTGTCACGGCCAGTTCACCATCATCATTGACTTCTTTATCCTCGCCCGCATCTTCTGTCGTCGTTCCTTGTCAGAACCTGACAATTTGAGTTATGGGATGTGAGAGCGGCACGGAACCAATTATGGAGAATCAAAGCAACGGCATGCAAACTGAGGGTAATAAATGGGATCATAATATAAAGGATAGTCTTCAATGGTATGATCAAGGTCTGGAGGAGGACATGACGACTTGTCAAGGACACGAGCTACTCGACACGGCAGCTTGTTTATGAACCTGTTACAAAGGTCATTCATCAACGACACAGGGCAAAGATTTCTCGACCACTTACATAGTATCGCTTGATTCGGCGTGCAAGGAAAAACTTCCAACATGCGATGAACTGTGATAGCATAATAAGATCTCACGCCACACACACGGAGTTAACAGACTTAACACGGGGTTAGTGTACTTTTGCAGGTGCCTGACGTTCCCTGCTGAGAAAACCCTCCCCCACTTCGTGGGAGTCGGGGATACTTGTCCACGATGCTGTCAGTGCTGCGGCGCATGAGGATTGGATTCAGAGCCTTGACCACTGGATGTCAATCTGGGGCTTACAGCAGTTTGCGAAAGTGATCCCTACGGGTCATTGCCGTCTGTCCTGCCAGCGCATATTCCTAGATCAGTAGTACTTGTTAGCTACTGCCATGTACCTGTCGGTACGGCCCGGCGCAAGCTCGATGCCTTACCCACACCACCTCTGTTTGCATATCACTGAGCGCTAGACACTCAGCAGCAGCATGCAACTCTCGGAAGAACTTGTGGCGTCTCTTTTCCAACGAGTCCCATGTGAATGGCCAAATGTTCGATCCCCTTCCCTCGCGTCTAGCTCAAGATATTCGACGCACAGGTGGAGAAGCCGCTTGCGCCGCGTTGCAAACGTCGCATTGAAGTTCGTGTCCCCGGCCAAAACCATGTAAATTGATGGATAACAGTGAAAGCCTGTCATTACTCGCATCAACGATCCCGGCGTCACGCAGGTCCGTCGGCACGTTTTCTCCTTGAGTGTCATTTCTAACAGATTCAGAATACTCTTACGCCGGCCTGGTTTACCACCCTCTTCGTCTTCGCTTCGACGGGCCTCGCGACTAGACAGATTTAGGTGTCAGCGCAGCCCCGAACGTTCTAAACGGTGACTAGTCATTAGCTACTTTGGACGCGCAGACAGGCAAGCATGTCTAAACGGTGATAACCTTCTCCTTATCTGCCGACAATCGCCCTCCAAAGCGCCACAGTAGGTGCTCCCACAAGCCCAGCGAAAAACCCCAAAGCTCCAGCCGAGTCAATGGATTCATTCATCACCTCCCGCATGTCATGGAAAAGCCTGCCAAATAGTCCGCGTTCAGCGTGCTCCTTGAGTTTCTTCCTCGCTTTTTCGATCCTAGCAATCTCCGCCTCATAATCAGCCTGCTTTCGACGAGCCTCGTCAGCCGTTTGTTTCAAGTCGAGTTCTTTGGCCCTAGCCTCCCGGATCTTCTCTTCCAATTCCGTGGCCAACCGCTGCTTGAGAACATCGTTCTCTTCCCTGGCTTTTTTCTGTTCTTCCTCCAACCTCTTGCGCGCTTCCTCGGCCGCTTTCATCTGATCTGCGAGACGTTTTCTCTCTTCTTTTGTCTGGTCCTGGAGGCGCTTCAGTGCCGCAGATTGCTCCCCAGTCCACTTTTGTAACGCCTCTAGCTTCTCTTGCTCGGCTACTAGATCTTGACGAGCTTGATTGAGGGTCCTCGCCAACCTTTCCCTATCCTCTTCGGCACGCATCATCTTTTGCTCGAGCACCCTGCGCTCCTCGTCCAACTCGGCCCGCAAAGCCAGGTTATTCGCCTTGGCTGCCCTCTCCATCTCTCTCTTCAATTCCGCCAGCTCTTCCTCGTGCCGCTTCTGCATCGCCTGCATGTCTGCCGTGAGGACGGTGCCGGCGGACGTATCCCCCAGCGTCATACCAGCCTCGAGCTCGTGCTGGATCTGCATCGTGACGGCCTTGAGCGGGATGAGCTCCGACATGATCGCTCGTGCGGACGCCACGGTATTCAGATGACGACGCATCCCGGCTTGCGCGGCTAGAAGGTCCTTGAACGCTCCGACCCGCAGCGCCAGCTCCCGCTTGTCACCCTCTTCTTGGCCGACACGACTCCAGTTCGTGGTGACGATGAGCACGTTCTTCAGGTTGGCATCGCCACAGAGGGAGTGGAACATGCGGAGATTCTTGCGCGACATGCCGCCGACGCGGGGATCGGATATCCGGTGCATGTAGATGATCCCGTTCAGCTTCCGTCGTTCGCTACCGATCCAAGATGATCACAAAGTTGTGCTATGGAGGGGGAGAGTCGAACAAACTCACCCGTTCTCGGGCTCTAAGAAGCACACGATTTTCTCGAGAATGTCCGTGTCCGTGACGCCCTCGCGGGAGTCGTCGAAACCGGGCGTGTCGATGAGCATCACGGAGAGGCCTGTCTTTTCATCCATGTAACGCGCCGTCTGGATGTTGGATGTCTCGGACTCGGGATCGTGGCCGACGTGAATGCGCGCATCGTTGGTCAGGAGTTGGATGAACTGTGTCTCTGCGATGTCAACGCGTGTCCGGACGGGTTTTTGCAAACGCCTACCGTCGACTTTCCTAGCAAGCAGAATTAGGTCAGGGCTACGTACGTCATTTGACCAAGGTGAACGTACCGGTGCCTGTGGCGCCCATGACGCTGTGGGTCCGGGTCAGCTCGAGGGGCCATTCCGTACCACGTCGAAAAGTGTACACACGCGACCATCACATCTGGCGTGGCCTTGTCAGCTGCTGTCCTCTTACGTGGTGATTTTGGCGTAGAACTTGGGTCACCTAGCAAGACGGTCGGACTCGGGGTTGGACATCATAATGAACATACTCACTTACCAGGCTGAAGCTCGTTCGCGACGCTATGGCGCTATATCAGATCAAGAGGTCATTGCTGTACGGGAATACCTACGGATCCGGAACTGCTGGCATCGTATCAGAAAAGGTGTCTTGAAAATCTGCAATGTATTCTGAAGTACGAGAAGCTATCCAATGCGACGGGTGGCGCAGGGGCTGAATGTTGAATGTTTGGTCGTGCGCTAGGGACTCTTTTTTATACCATGTCAACCCGGTGACACGGTATCGCATGCCCATCCTCTTGGTCCGGTTTCATTTTGGAAGTAGGGTTGCTGTTGGCGGCGCGGTGGTGCAGGGCATTGCCAAGGGCATTTCTATGTGAAATCCTTGTCCACGATGTTGATCACCGGGACATGAGGTGATACTCACCCAAGCCTGACCTTTTATGTATACCCTGTGTAGACAGGGATGGCCACAGGCCACCGCTGTCTGTCCTGCCAGCCCGAGTGCATTGCTCGCATCATCAGATCAGTAGTACTGCTGGTCACTGGCAAGCTCGATGCTTTGCCCACGATGTCGATCAAGCAGAGATGCCCTCTTGTTTAACGGTCACAATGTTCATGGGCGCTAGATGGCACGCTGCAGCCTGCGTTCATTGTGGCGTCTTCCTACGTGAGTGTTAAATGCATTGTTCGTGTCAGATCATGCAGTACGTACTTCAAGCTAGCATCATGACATCAGGGATATTACAGCAAACTTCTGATAAACTTCTGCAATACTTAGATGGCGTAGGGACGAATAAGTATATTCACAAGTACCTTGGCAGGTCGGACGGCGGGCATGCTCGATGCTTTGCCCACGAAATAGTCTGTTTGATGATCACAACCCAAGTTCTTTTCAGAACAACATGATGTATGATGTTACTTGAGTGGTAGTGCGGCTTGCAGTTCAGGCTTCATGGCGTCTTTGAGGGTGGAGTATTGGTATGAAAGGTTCAGATGATTACTCGCAAGGTCTTTTCCAGTGTGCCTCACCGCCAGCGCCTGGAGATCCATGATGGAATCCAACATTCTGCGATCTCCGTGTCCGCCGTGTTCACACCGACCATTCCACCGTTCCAGAAAAGGCCACAACCAATTCTCGTCACGAAATCCTTTTCACATATCAGGCCCCTGTGCCCCCCCTTTTTTTCACTTGATACGATGGAAGCGCAAGTTAATCTGCTGTGACCGTCGGGTACGTATGCATTGCATTGCCTGCGTCTGATTGCAGAATGCTGGTATATTTGTCTTGATTGCAGCACGCATGGTGTCGTACCAACATGGGATTTTAAAGATGTTTGATGATTAGGGGCTTCCAACCCACTCTCTTACTGTAAACACGACCACTCATCACATCTTCCAGTAAGAACATGCCTGCTGAGGTGAGCAATGGGTCAACACTTAGCTCATGTAACCCCACCATGATGTAGCGTCGACCAACTTCGTCGTCGGATTCTCCGACAGTGTCCAAAAAGCCCCATCTAGAGGAAGAACCCTCCCCCCCTGTCGAGGCACAAAGGGGCAGCGACCCTAAACAGAAGATGGTCGAGGAAGATGACAGGTCGTCGGATGATTTGGACGACTCGGATGACTTGGAGGATGGGTCGGAGGCCGACTCAGAAGCCGATCCAGAGGTCTTCTTTGCATCCCGCCAGCAAACACCTGACCCTACATCGGGTCCCTGTACCTGTCAATGCGGCGGATGCTGCTGCCACGGCACGTCTTCCGAGCCCCAACATTGCATTCGCTGTCACAGGAGCTACACTTTCAATCATTCGGCGGCATGCAGCGTGCCGCACGTCTATTACTGCAATGATCTGGGAAACGAAAAATGCATGGGGGATTACCCCGACATTCCAGTTCGTTCGCTCTGTTGTGGAGGTGGCGTGCGTGGTGTTGAGACTGGCAAGTCGGGAGGGTGGGACCACCCATATCCTTGCTTCTTGGGGTGGCACACGACCGATGCAGACGCTGTCAAGCAAGACCACAATGGCGTGAACATCCTTCCCTGCGAGTGGAAAGATGGAAAATGTCTCCGGACGCCGACTAAACATCCTGCGCACTACAAGAATCTATACGATGTCAGGGTGAAGTACTTCGAGGGAGATCGTAAGGAACGAATCAAGTACATGAAGAGAAAAATGAAGGAGTCTGACCTGGATGATTGGGAGCATCTGGAGGACAGAAATATTGGTAAAATGAGGGGGCTGGGACGTTGCTATGGATATTAGGACTGATTTGTTCTGAATCGTTATATGCTTGTGCTAGGACAAATGAATGCTTCACTGTTGGCCTAGTAGTATGATCGCGCACCATCCGTGCCCGTGTTGGTATTACAATTGGCTGTCCGAGCCTTCAAGGATTACAGTTTTTTTGATGTGGAGCCAGATGACGCGGCCCCTGCAGATACTCAGAGTCTAAAACGACACCTCCCAACGATTCGCCCGAAAAGGGACCAGGAATTGACTCTTTTATTCGCCATGTAGTATGGGTCCGGAGATCTGTAGGTGGTTCTGTTACTTAGTCAGCTTTCTCCGCATTCCCCACTGAGCTGATCACTAGGGTGATATTGTCCATGTTCAACAATTTTTCGCGCCTCGCCGCCAGCGCGTGGCAGTCGACCCAACGCCATGATGGAATCTAGTAATACTCTGCAACATGGTCGTGTTTGCCGTATTCACACTGGCATCTATGCACAACGCAACAAAATGCCATGATCGATGCTCGTTCGCGAGGTGCGCTTTGAACCCGCCTTTTAGCTTCATATTTCAGACCCCTGGCCCACACAGCCCAACTACTTCTCGTATGTCATTTGATTCGATGGAAGCCCAAGTTTGCCAAGGTGATTCTGCTTTGACTGTCGAGTATGTATGTATTGCATAGCCCGCGTCTCACACTCATGCAATTACAGCGTCACAGATGCTGGTACATCTGTCTTGATCGCACCGCGTCTAAACTCGATCTTCTCTTCTACATAACGGAGAAGCCTATTTCTCTCACACTACCACGCAAATGGAGAGCGGCGCACCAGCTTCGTGGATCGGATATCATGGTTGCGTATGTGTGCTTGTCGACGTATGAAAGGATCTTTGAATCTGATACGGATCATCTACAGCGTTATGGGTGCAACAGACACTGGTACGTTCGTCTTGGCCACGGTGCACATGCTATTCGGACTCAACTCGGCCGTGCTGCGTGCTAGGAAAATCGACGGTCAGCATGCAAGAACTGTCTCTCCATCCAAGCTGACATCAGACCCATGCAGTTCATCCGTCTTCTGACCAACGATGCGCGCATTCGCGTCGGCCACGATCCCGAGTCCGAAACGTCCGATATTCAGACAGCGCGTTACGTGGACGAAAAGACTGGTCTCTCCGTGATGCTCATCGACACGCCCAGTTTCAACGACTCCCGGGAGGGCGTCATTGACACAGACTTTTTTGACAAAACCATGCGTTTCCTAGAGCGCGAGAACGGGTGAGTTTGTTCGGCTGTTCCACGCTGTCGCACGACATTGATGACCTTGGATTGGCATTGGCAGCGAACGACGGAAGCTCAACGGGATCCTCTACTTGCACCGCATATCCGATCCCCGCATCGGCTGCGTGTCGGGGTGTTCAAGGTGCTCCTCGACGCGCAAGCCGGCATGCGTCGTCATTTGAATGCCATGGCATCCGCGCGAGCGATCATGGCGGAGCCCATCCCGCTCACGGCCGTTACGATGTAGATCCAGCACGAGCTGGCGGCCGGGATGACACTGGGGGATACGTCCGCCGGCACGGTCCTCACTGCAGAGATGCGGGCGATGCAGAAGCGGCACCAGGAAGAGCAAGCAGGATTGAAGAGAGAGACGGAGAGGGCAGCCAAGGCAAACAATCTCGCTTTACGGGCCCAGTTGGCTGGAGAGCGTGAGGGTTTGGTGCAGAGGATGGCACTTGCCGAGGACGATAGGGACAAGTTGGCGAGGATCCTCGACCAGACACGCAAAGACCTGGCGTCCAAACAGAACAATTTACGCGTACTGCACGAGCAGACCGAATTGCAATCTGCAGCACTTATGGATGCTCAAGAAGACATAGAGGAAAAGAGAAAGCTGATCGCGGAGTACATGAAAGTTGCCGAGGAAAAGCACCTGGCGCTAGAGACGGAGCGTCGGGGGGGGCCAAGGACAGAAACAGACATCTGATGAAGCAGTTGGCCAAGGAGCGCCAACGGCACCAAAGGCGGATTCTAGCCAATGAGTTGGCCTTGAAGGAACTGGCCGAAGAAGCTTGTCGGGAGCCGACAGAGCTGGAGGAGCGGCTCGCACACGCCCAACACCAGGTGAATCAACCCACGCCAGTGAGCGCACTTTTGAAGGTGTGCAGGCTTCTTTTCGATTAAGTTCAGGATGCATTGGTAACTAGCGAGTTCTTTCCTGAATTTCTCGAAGTTACTTAGTGGAGTACCGTTTGACAGGGCTTGGATACTTGTATCCTCTGCACATAGTACATGGAGTAGACGTACTATTTACACTCTTAGTTCGTTTCTCGGATAAACTAGGTTCTTTCCCGGAACATTGACTCGGAGTCACATAGACGCTAGACAACCATGATGCAGCAGCCTGCAACTCCGAAGATAAAGGGCCGCCTCACCCTTGTTTCCTACTGCCCGGTGTCGAAACAACACATATGCATACAGTGGGCGGGATTTGGGGTACAGGGTGCGCTTCGGCAGACCCAACGCCGCGATGGAGTCCAACTTGAAAATTCTACTGGTGTGATGAAGGTCGTGCCATTCGCCGTACTCATACTGACTGGCATCCACAGCAGAACAAAAAGCCCTCGTTCACAAAGTGCAGCTGGGTGCCAGCGCGTCCCCAAACGTTCTAAACGATGACTAGGCAGCAAATCATCATAGCAGATGTTCCCGCAAGCCCACCGACAAACCCAAAACCAGCCGAGTCCACTAATTCACCCATCACATCGCGCATGTCATGTAAAAGCCTGCGAAACACTCCGTGTTTAGCGTGTTCCTTGGGTTTTTTCCTCGCTTGTTCGAGCTTGGTGATCTCCGCCTCATACTCAATACATTTCCCTCGCGTCTTGCAAGCTCAAGATCCAGTAGATCTTTGGTCGCATCATGGGGAGCAGCCAGTTGCACCATTGATGGATGCGTTTTTGGACCAATTCGTTCAAGCTGTGGTATCATCGTTCGCCTGCACCCGAGCCGTTTTCTCCTTTGGCGTCATTTCTAACAGAATCCTTACTTCCACGCCTTCGGGACAGGACAACCTTGGGTGTCAGTGCAGCCCCAAATGCGACTAGCATTAACTATCATGGACGCGCAGACAAGCAAAATAGCGATGACACTGTTTTTAACTGCCAAAAATTGCCCTCCAAATCGCACCCACAAGTCCATAGACAAACTTCAAAGCTCTAGCATAGTCAATTAAATTACTTGTCACCTTGTGCATGTCATCTACAAACCTGTTAAACACTCCGCGGTCACCATATTCCTTGAGTTTTTTCCTTGCTTGTTCGATCGTAGCGATCTGCACCTGGTCATTCGGTGCCGCAAATCGCTCGCCAGTCCGCTGTCGTAGCGCTTCCAGCCGAGTTTGATTGAGGGTCCTCGCCAATCTTTCCCTATCCTCCTTGGTACGCATCATCTTCTGCTTGAGCACCCTCTGCTCCTCATCCAACTCGGCGCGTAAAGCGAGGTTGTTCGCCTCGGCTGCCATCTCCATCTCCCTCTTCAAATCCACTAGTTCTTGTTCGTACCGCCTCTGCGCTGCCTGCACCTCTGCAGTGAGGACCTTGCCGGCGGCCGTATCCCCCAGCGTCATGCCACCCTCTAGCTCGCTTTGGATCTGCATCTTGACGGCCTCGAGCGGGATGAGCTCCGACATGATCGCTCGCGCGGACGCGACGGTATCCAAATGGCGACGCATGCCGGCTTGCGCATCGAGGAGCGCCTTGAACGCCTCGTCCCGCAGATCCTGCTCTCGCGCGTCGCCTTCCTCTTGGCTGACGCGGTTCCAGTTCGTGGTAACGATGCGCACGTGGTTCAGGTTGTGTTCACCGCAGAGCGAGTAGAACATGCGGAGATTCTTGCGCGACAAGCCGCCAAGCCGGGGATCGGATATGCGGTGCATATATAGAATCCCGTTCAGTTTCCGTTGTTGGCTGCCAACTCAAGCTGAAGCGAACATAGAGAAACAGATCGGACACACGCACCCATTCTCGGGCTCTAAAAAACGGACGATTTTCTCGAGAATGTCCATGTCGGTGACGCCCCTGCGCGAGTCGTCGAAACCGGGCGTGTCGATGAGCATCACGGAACGACCGGTCTTTTCATCCACGTAACGTGCTGTCTGGATATCGTAGGTTTCGGACTCAGGAGCGTGGCCAACGTGAATACGCGCGTTGTTGGTGACAAGTTGGATGAACTGTGTTTCCGCAGTGTCAGCCAGCACATCCGCGGTGGGGTTGTCGAATGCTTACTGTCGACTTTCCTATGAATGATCGGGACGGGACAGCATACGCAATGTGAGCAGGGTGAACGTACCGGTGCCTGTGGCGCCAATGACACTGTGGGTTCAGATCAGCTCGAGAAGCCATTTCGTACCACTTTGACAAAATGTTACATACGCGACCATGACATCTGCTGTGGTCTCGTCAGCTGCTGACTTCTTACATGGTTGTTTAGATGTAGAACTTGGGTCACCTAGCAAACGGTTGGGCTCGGGGTTGGACATCATGGTAAATGTACTTACCAGGCTGAAGCTCGTTCGCGACGCTGTGGTGCCATCAAATCAAGAGGTCATTGTTATACGGGAATACGTACTAGGGTTCCGGAACTTCCGGCATTGTATTAGAAAAGGTGTCTTGATTGGTAAATCTTGTCGGTGGCAATGTATGAAGTAGGAGAAGCTATAAAATGCGACGAGTGGCTTGGACTGAACGCTGGATGTTTGAAGTCGAATGGTCGTCCACTTGGGTGGTCTCTTATGCCATGGCACGACAATGAAATGGTATCGTGTCCACCCGTCCTCTTCGATCTGGTTTTCATTCTCGAAGCAGGCTTGCTGTTGGCAGCATGGTGCAGGGCATTTCCAAGAGCTATGTGGAACGCTTCACGATGCCGTCAGTGATCGTGGTAGAACATGAGGCGATACTGACCTCAGGCATATCCACCAAGTTTTACAACGTTTGACACCGCTGCATTTCATACGCCGGGTCATTGCCGCCCGTCCTGCCCGGTCCAGTGCGTTCCTAGATCAGTAGTAGTGCACCTGTCCGCACGGGCAAGCTGGATGCTTTGCTCACACGGAGGCGCCTCTACAACATGCTGCAGCCTTGTGGGGTCTCTTCTCCTCCGAACATGAGGAAGCTTCTCATATCGATCGGTCAGACTCGGAGCTTATTTTGCGGTCTCCGTAAAAATTCAACCTGATCGATAAGCACCTTACCCATGCTGCCTCGCACCCACACCCTTTCTATTGCGCCAGCGTCTGACTTGCAATCGACGATGGCCACGGATTTTTACAAATTTCTTATTCCGGCGTACGTACTACGAACTTCAACCGCAGTGCTAAATCGTATGTAGCGGCCAGTGCTCTTCGTCGCTCCCGCACTGCTCATCCTCGCCCGTTTCAGCAACCTGCCCACCACACCCTGCCTCCATTCTCTGCCTCATACTCGACCTACTTCCGACGAGCCTCGTCGACTGTTTGCTTCAACAGGCTTTAGCCTCCCGGATCTTCTCTTTTAGTTCCGCGGCCGGCTGCTGCTGGAGGATGTCATTCTCTTCCCTGGCCTTTCTCTGTTCCTCCTCCAACTTCTTGCGGTCCGCGAGCCGCTTCCTCTCTTCTTCTGTCTGGTCCTGAAGGTTCTTCAGCGCCGCAGATTGCTCGCCAGCCCACCTTTGTAAGTTACCGCCTATAGCTTCTCTTGCTCGACCGCCATATTGTGATGAGCATCACCGAGAGTCCTCGCCAATCTCTCTTCAATTCCGCCAGCTCTTGTGTGGATCCAACAAGTCCCTCAACGTTCAACGTTCAACATCATTGCATTTCATCCACGGGTAATTACCGCCCAACCTGCCAGTGCATTCCTAGATCAGTGGTACTTATTAGCTGCTGCCATGTACCTGTCGCTATGGGCAAGCTCTATGCTTTGCCCACATGGAGACCATCGCCTCTGTTTGATTGTCACAACCCATGTTCTTGTTGTGTCTCTTCTCCAATTCCTATGTGGATATCACGAACGTTCAAATGCACTTATCGATGAGCGCATTGCCCTTGTTCCTGGACCCTGGAAGGGCCAGGTCTGTCGGAAATTCTGTTCAGATCGGTTACATCATCTTTTTTGGGAAGGATGACGTTTTTGTTGTTAGAAGGTGGGGGTTGTTCGTCCGACGTGCGACTTTTACTAGTACGTTGGTGTGTTTTTTTTTGGGTGTTGCGTTGCTGATGTTTTGGTGCGAAGGTCTATCGTACTTTCGCTTTAGGGAATCGCTAGTACGTTTGTGGATTTTTCTGTTTTACATCGTTGATTTTGGAGCCCATGTAGTCATATTTTCATGAATGACACGGCTGGCCCGGGTTGACAATTTCATGTTTGACTCGGTGGGCCCAGTGCGGGCTACTAGGTAGCATGTGTCGCCTGAA